>LBNU01033797.1:77611-89722 GCA_014162995.1 Artemisia annua
TATATATATATATATATATATATATATATATATATATATATATATATATATATATATATATATATATATATATATATACATATATACTATTAAAATGTTATTTTAATATAAAAAAACACTTTTTATGCTTGAAATAATTTTTTTTCTAATTATTTATGCAATTATTAATTTTTTAAAAATAAATAGTGATATTCGGGTCAACCAAAGAACCGAACTGAACTAGAATTCAACCGAACCGAACCGAAAACCGAATATGAATTTGGTTCGGTTCGGTTCTCGGGTTGATCTAAATTTTTTCTTTAACCGATTAACCGAACCGAACTAACCGATAACCGAACCGATCTAACACCCCTAAAACTTTTATATAAACTTTTCTATAAGCTATATGGGCTTAAATAGTGTTTGGCCTACCTGTAAGTCAGAGTTCAAGATTATTACTCGTATTTTTATGCAGCTAGACCTCCTAAACACCAACCCAATCTTGATGAAAAAAGGAGGAGCAACTAAAGAAGAGTGACGAAGCTTCTAAATCCCTAATGATGTGTGTAGTTGACTGAACCATGTGACCCATTATATATTTGTTTGATTGCTTCTTTTGGTTTATATATTTTGCCTAAGGAGCTAAATAACACCGGAGAGAAAGCATAACTACAGTATCTAGAAAAAAGTTACATAGCGTTTTAAAGAGGTTTATGCTTCACTTGGTATGTTACTTGCAGTTTTAATGAAAACATATAAGGCGATCAGATGTACAACTTTTTTCTATCCATAACAAATGGAAAAAACATACTGGAACTAAATAATACGGTTTCATTACAAGGATAAAATGTATCTTTCATAATTTATTTTTGACTTATCAATGAAATATTTAAAATAGAACTAGAGACATAGTATTTGGATATCGGATGCGTTTAAGGGAAAGATAATTTTTGCAAATATTTGCTTTATCAAGCAAAATTCTGTCGGTAGCGACACCTCAGAAACCTCATATTCAGCTCTTGATTTTTAAAACTAAGAGTGAAAACTAAGTAAAAGTATTAAGATCTTCTCAAGTTAAGTCAAACGATGTTCACCAATCACCAATAAAATAAACGCATATAACATTTACTTTTTTAAAAATTATAAGCTTTTTTTTTTTTTTTTTTTTTTTTTTTTTTTAACGACAATTATATTAAAAAACGAGCCTAGCAAGGAGCTAAGACTCAAACAAAAACAACAATTACAAAAGTTCGGTCAAAGGGCATTTAAGCCAACCAACCAAATCTCTCTTTCTCCTAGGTCTAGCATTACACCAAACAAAAGCATGATGAACAATAAGATCATAAAGAGATGCCTTTGCTGGAACATCTAATGAAAAGATTAGTATTACGATAACACCAAATAATCCACCAAGAAACGAATATAGTACCTTCCAAATATTCTTTCACCTCCCGCCTAAACTTCGAACCTTCTAACCAATTTAGCCAATCTTGGTACGAAGGGATCCTGGTAACATAAAGCCCCCGCCACACTTGGATCTTTGTGACAATAGCATAAGCTAGTGGGCAAGAAAAGAAAAGATGATCTGTGGTCTCAACCCGCACCTAACAAACTGGGAAAACAATAGAAGGCACTTCCAATCACCTCAAAGACATACTAAAGCTTGACGGAAGCTTATTCATAGCTATACGCCAAGCCAAAATGTTCACCTTAATAGGGACCAACTTAATCCATCTTGTACGTGGCCCATCCAAAAGACACAACCCCTCATCTATACGTTTCCGAGCCGACGCGACCGACAAAAGGTCCTCACCATCTAGAGACTACGAGCATCTCTCATGATCATTGGAGAACACAAACATACTAATATTGTTTGCTAACTCCTCCATTTGCATACCTTAAACACCACCACTAGGCATTCTTATAAGACCATAATGAATACCAACATGAATTTTTATCAAAAACTGTGATTTGTTTGATCTCCTCTAAGGCAAATAAACGAGGGAATTTTTCTTTCAAATGACCATCATCTATCCAACTCTCCAACCAAAAAGAGGTACCTTTTCCATTCCCCACCTTTTTTTTAACACACGATAACAAACCCACACCTTTACCTTTTGACCCAGCCATACTACGGATACAATCTAGCCAAATAGACTACTTACCCATAGGAACAACCTGATCGAGATTACCACCTGACCCGTGAATAGCCTTAATTACCGACACCCACAACGCATCAGGTTGTGACATAAATATCTAAATCCATTTAAAAAGCAAAGCACGGTTCATAGCAAATAAACAAGACATACTTAAGCCTCAAACATCCTTTCTCGCGACTACTTCATCCCAACTAAACCATGCTGTCTTTCTAGCACTAGAATCCACTCCTCGAAAAAAACTACTTCTACAAGATTCAAGACGTCTAAGAACTCCAACTGGAACCTTAAAAAGAGAGAAATAATAAGTTGGTAAGGAACTCAAGACCGCTTTGGTAAGAGTGAATCCTTCACCAATAAAGACAGTCTTTGCCTTCCATTTAGAAAGTCTCGAAACAACTTTATCAATAACCATATCCCATGCTTGAATCCGAGACATTTTCTGCCCACCATCACTCCAAGATATTTGAATGGAGTTTTAGAAGCATCACATCCAATCAAAGTTGCACCTCTAGAAACATCATCAAACTTAACTCCTCCAACACCCATAAGACTACACTTGTGAAGATTAATCCATAGACCTGATGCAAGGAAAAAACATTGCAATACGCATACAAGGTGGCGTAAGTTTTTCTCCTTCCATTCCCCAGTATATACCGCATCATCGGCATAAAATAAGTGAGATATGTGCATACTCTCTTGAGAGCCTATTTGAATACCTCTAAAGAAACCTACTTCCATTGCTCGAACGAAGGAAAGATGCAAAGACTCCATAACCAACAGAAATGAAAACGGAGAAAGAGGATCACCTTGCCGTAAACCTTATTCAAAAACAAAAATTCATGAGTAGGACTCCCGTTAACTAGAATCGAAGCAGTAGAAGATATGAGGCATCCCTTTATCCAGCCCCTCCATGTAGCTCCAAATCCGAAATGATGCAAGATCATGTCAAGGAAATCCCATCGAAACGAGTCGTACGCTTTTTCAAAATCGACTTTAAAAAGCATAGCCTTTTTTTTCTTCTGGTTACACCACTCCATCACTTCACTATGAATAAATGCGGATTGCTCCTTACTAACCAAACTACCAATCACCCTACTTAACCTATTAGCAAGGATCTTAACTACAATCTTATATTGACATACTATTAAGCTAATAGGATGAAAATCCTTCACAAATTCAGCATCTTTAACTTTAGGAATCAATGCTATAAAAGATAGGTTACATCCTTTATGAAACCGGCCTGAACGAAAAAAACACTTCACAGCCCGACAAATATCCATCCCTACCACCTCCCAAAACTTTCTAAGGAACTCATAAGTGAAACCATCGGGTCCCGAAGACTTATCCCTACCACAATCCCACACCACATTTTTTATCTCCGCGTCATAAACCACATTTTCTAGAGAAACCCGTTGATCTTGAGATAGAGTTACCGGATAAAAACGTCATTTTTATATTGAATTCGAGCATTTGAACAACCAGAAAACAGGTTCGCAAAATGTTGGAAGAATTCTTGCTTAACCGTAATAGGATCCATAACCCATTTACCATTTGCTGTAACTCCTCTAATAGCCATTTGATGTCTTTTTTTATTGACGATTCCATGAAAATACTTCGAGTTTTCATCGCCTTATATCGCGAAATTTACCTTTGCCTTTTGAACCAAGTCTTTCTCCCTTACGAAATCCAAATCTCGCAACAACTTCCATAGATCCATCCTAGAATTCAACAACTCTTCTTGGACACCATTTTGATCAATATTTTTATCAATCACCTCTAATTTCTCTAGAATATCCTTCCGCTTTTCATTTGCTTTAACTCTATTTTGTTGAACCCAAATCTTTATCTTTTGTTTCAAAAGTTGGAGTTTCTTCTACAAATAAGACATCTCATTAGAGTCCACCACTACATCGTTATGCCAAGAATCCACCACCAACTACTCAAACCCATCAATTGTAAACCACGAGTGAAACATCCTAAAAGGGGCTGGATCATAATCAAAGGCAGATTATCGTAGGAGAATAGGCTTATGGTCAGATAAGTGCCTCGAAAGAATAATGCCCGGCATAGTCGTAAATAAACATAAAAGACCCTCCGATACAAGAAATCTGTGTAGCTTACTCATCTTCTTAGCATCCTTTACAACCCACGTAAAAGAAAAACCTCCAAGAGGAATGTCTGTCAAATTCGACGTATCGATAAATGAATTAAACAAGGCAGCCCCTTGCTTATTAAAAATTGAACCAAATCTTTCAGAAGAATTTCGAACCTCGTTAAAATCTCCCATAATAATCACCCCTCTCCTTGCCACTTGTTTAAGACCACATGCAAATAACTCCAAAGCATCCTTTTTTTCCTATAATTCTTAAGTAGCATACACACCAACCAATAAAAGCTTTGATCCCGTCGCATTCCAAACTCCCTCTACTAAAACAAAGTAATCCAAAATAGATACAATTGACTTGGAAAAAGAAGAACGATCCCAGACAAATAAAATCCCTCTCGAGTTACCAACAGACGAACTAAATCGAACTCAAAAGACATATTACCCCCAAACTAAATGAACCACCAACTCATCCATCTTCTCCATTTTTGTTTCCTGTAACGAGGGAAAAGTAATTATATTTGACTACACAACTCCTTCACCCATTGCTTTCGCCTTGGATCCAAGGCCTTGAATGTTTAAAGATAGAACATTCATTGATAACCTGTACTAGCTCCTTGCCTAGATATTAACTTCTCAATCTCATTGACACACTCATATATAGAGAAACCCATAGCTTGGCCAACCTCCACAAACTCATTCATTTTTTCAAGTAAAGATGAAGCAATCCTTGGACACTTCCCCTTTGGTAATGAAAAGTCAGCTCCACTACATCCTACACATGTACCCGAACTTGATTTACACTCCGAATGTCGTTCCTTCTCCATACTTCTACTTTCTTCTTGAGCCTTAAAATTATTTTCTTGTTGTAGATCAATTTCATTCACCTCACCTTCTTCCCTATCATTTTCTATGTTTCCCTCCATCATAATTTGTGGAAAACTTGGTGGTTTAGATTGATTATCACTTACCCTCGGTTTGGCTTCCTTCTTAATGTCTTCTTTATGTAATAGATCAGCTCCACTACATCTCACACCTGTACCTGAACTTGATTTACACTTTGAATGTTGTTCCTTCTCCACACTTCTACTTTCTTCTTGAGTCTTAAAATTATTTTCTTGTTGTAGATCATTTTCATTCACCTCACCTCCTTCCTTGTCATTTTCTATGTTACCCTCTACCACAATATTTGAAAAACCTGGTGGTTTAGATAGATCATCACTTACCCCCGGTTCGTCTTCCTTCATACTGTCTTCTTTGTGTAACAGATTGTAAATACCAAAAGGATCGTGAGACTCCCCCTCTTCATATTTATCAGATTCTTTTTCCATTTCCCACTTCTTATCACTACCATTACTTCCTTTACCTTGCACTCCTAAACCAATATCTGTATAACGTACAGACTTGTCGCTCTCTACATCACTACTATTTGTACTCGCCTCATCATCCTCCTCAATGAAAGCTGGATTCCACCCTTTTATTTCACCCGCTCTAATGACCGACACCATGCCTTTGGTGATAACTTTAAATGTTTCCATTATGAATTCTTCTACTTTAGTTGTCACACATAACCTCTTACGCCATAAGTTGTTATCGTTAGGATCTTCTACAAATAATAACTTACCCCACCTATTAGCAATTTTTGAAAATGTAATGGGAGTCCATGCCACTGATGGAATTCCTTCAACATCCAACCATATCACCCTTTCCTCCACCCTAAACTCTTCCGACCATGGTTGAATAACAGAAAACCACATCTCCACCACTTTATGCTGTTGAAACTTATCACGAGCATTTGCATCAGAAAGTTCCAAAGAAACCCAAAACCCTCCAAGATATCTTGCCGTCACATTTTGGAAACCTTCATCATTAAAAATGACATGAAGATTTGGCATAGAAACAAACGTCTTAACTTTTGCCACCAAATTGAGATCTAAATTCTTATCAATCAAGCATTCATCACTAATAACCATCAGTGGTTTGTCATCACACCGCTTTCCAATTGAATTCGAACGTAAATCATTCGAAACAGCTGACTTGAAAGACTGAGAAAACGTAGATGCAACATGAATATTAACCCTTTCATGATGCTTCTAACCCCATATCATTAACCCCATCACTTTTAGATCCCCTTTGCAACCTTGCAAGATTACAATGTAACCTAAATTTCCCAATCCAAATTAGATTCCTAACCAAGACATCAATGTTAATCACCTTAGTAAAATAGACAATAGCAATTTTTTTCCCCTCCTTGGAAACCCTAGCTGGGATAAAAGTATCTACGACACTTCTAAAATAAAAGTATAATGATCAATCATGTTGACTTACTTGAAAGGATCTTGGTAAAATTATTTATTAAACGGCTTGTGTGTCGGTCGGTTGTGGTGGTGTAACATGTGGTGACATTTAGCACTACCTAGTGCAGAAATATCAACACCATCCGAGGTAAATATATAAATCCGAAAACCATGTATCGATAAAGATTATGGAGAACGGGTATACTGCACTTTTAATATTCACTTTTTCATATGTGACTTGGTTTTTCTAATTGTACAACTCATGTATGACTAATGATAATATGATGAAATATAGTGAAGAGTAACAGAAACTGAAAATATTAATTAAAAAAAAAGAGAAATTTCAAATTTTGATCGTAAGACTCAAACTTGATTTACTTTCTAGTAGTTAAAAAAAATATCTTATTCAACCACTAGAGTGTGGACGTCATTGTATAGTTGAAAACTGTCACAAAAGTTGGTAAGATTTTTTTGCTAAACCGAAATGATATTTTCATGGACCAATATGATATTTTTGTTAGATCAATTTGTCTTATTCAAAAAGTCAATCGTATGTTCCAACTATTTTAGTCATTCATATATTTTTCAAATTAAAAAGTGACTCACGATTGACATTTTAAATAAAACAATTTGTTATGGTAAAAACATCATTTTGGTCGCACAAAATGTTACTTTGGTCTAGGAAAACCTCACAAACTTTTTGAATACTTGTCAAATTCTTATGAAGCCCACAATATAATAGTCACATAAGACTAAATTTGAAAATAAATATTTTTACGAGAGTGAATAAAGTTTGAGTTTTATAACCAAATTTACAATTTTCTTAAAGAAAAAAACGCTGAAAAATAAAGTTTTCAAAAAGAGACGATACACTTATAAATATTAGATAATGAGACTTTAAATAATGCCTTTGGATTACATCCTTCCTTAAATAATCACAATCGATAATCCTAAATATGAGTTTAATGAGATTTTTAGAGTGATTTTAATGGTAATCATTATCATCATCAATCTCTACGTCAAGGACACATCATCATCTAACACATCACCAATATTTCTTTCTTTTACTAGTACTTTTTATGGTCATCACAATTAAAATATACACCACAAAATAACCCGCATTCTTACAAACAAAAAAAAAAGATAATGGTAAAGGTATTCACTACTATGTGCAAAAGATAACGTTAATGGGATGTCTTTGATAATGATGACGGGAATGATGAGGGCTACCTCATAAAAACTACTTACACTGTGTTCTCAAGAGAAGTAAAAGGAAGGAAAGGTAGTGAAAGTGAAAGGGAGTAAAGATGCAAAGAAAGTGAGTGTGAAAGTAAAAGCAAAATACCCCATTTACTTTCACTTTCATTCCCAAAAAAACTTGAGAACATAATTATTAGTTTCTAACATTTAACACAAAAAGTTTATTCAAAATAGAAACTATTATGATTACTTTTATACGAAAATTTGTCTCTAGAAGTTGGTACTAAAACATTATTGATAAATTAAATAAAAAAATCGTTACACTCTATCTCAAAATTGAAAATATACACATGTGTGACGACAATCTTAGTTCACAATGAGGAAAAAATTTGTAACGAATAGTACAAATGAAATCTAAATGCCGATAAATATACAGAAATATAATGTATTCATCTAGCTTGAGGCGTATTTTGAGTTGCCCTTCAACTTTAAGTATATCTTTGAATGATGTAACTTGTTATAAAATAGTCAAATTTTATCTTTAGGTAGATGTTTTTAATATGCATCAAAACTTCAACACAATGGCTTCTTCTTTTTCGATATAAAATGGCTATTAGAAAAGGAACTTATTGGGTAATTCCTGATCATAGGTTTCGTTAAGCTATATGTTCCAATCTCTAGGTGCACATTTATGTTTTTTTTTCTTCAAAACTTTTTGGAAGGGTAGCTATCCCTTCAAGACTTACCGTAGTTTTGTTTATTATATTAAAACCTATATCCATATATTTGATGTCTAGGTTCTTCATACATAGGTGACAATTAGCCAAAAATATATAAGCTATAACTAGGAATATAATAAAACAATCTATAAGAAAAGATACCGTCATAACCATAATACTGTTGCATTGTTTATGATCATAAGTGTTGCCCCTAGCAACATTTTCTTCATAGTCGTCAGTATAGTTGCCCCTAAACAGCATGTTCTTTTCCTTGTTCCTAATCAAAAAATAAATAAAATAAATAAATAAATAAAAAATACTAGAATTTGTTAGATTGATGCCTTTCATATGTCAAATTGCTTTTCCTATATTCATAAGGTATACTAAATTCATGACTATAAAGTGTGAGCAAGGACATACAAAACTTAAAGCATTCTTGTTATTACTAACGATGACGAAATCAGCACCATAGCCGCATATCTTATTTAATGGCATTCCCCAAAGATTTTGGAAGAACGGCCATGATAATATCAACGAGTTTTAAATTTTAAGTGTTTTCTCATTTTTATCATTGGAGGGTCATATTTGTACGGTTTTGAAATCACTTTCGCAAAAAATTATCGCATGAATTTAGAAAAAGTTATCTAAAAGATAAAGATTTATCAAAGAGGCAAATACGATTATGATGGTATCAGAGTCGTCTCATGGTGTTTTAGGCCTAAAGCGAAAATATGAAATGAGACATTTTCAACAATGATTTTATTTTTCGTTAATTTAAATAAATCAATAAACTTGTTAATTATTAGTTATATAAAAAATTTGGATATCCGAAATTTGAGATGATAGTTTAGTGTTAGACCTATTATTTTAGCTAAGTGTTTTTTTTTTCAATTCGAATATCCGAAATTTCAGATAATAGCCGAGTATCTTATTAATTAGGATCCCCAAAATCTTTAGAAGAATGGTCATTATAATATCAAAGGGTTTTAAATTTAAAATGTTTGTTACTAGAGAGCTAGATCAACTATTCAAATGTAGTGATTGAATTTTAAAGGCTCGCCGAAAGAAATTTATAGGGTTGATGACACTCCGATGTGATATGTTTGCTGCAACATTTTCCTATTGCTTAGTTAATATTATATTCTATAAAACATACCCTAGTTCATACTCATCACACACATTGATTTTGTTGTTTGTCGATTTATTGGTGGAAACACACGTAAATAAACTTTTGTAAAGAAAAAGTCAAACATGATGATACTGTGACATAGCAACCAACAAAATCACTTTGACAAATAGATGATATATGATATTTACTATTTTTATGAGTGACTTACACAATCAAGTCTGAGTATCATCAGCCCTATAAATTTCTTTCGGTCGAGCATTTTAAATTTAGTCACTATATTTGTATAGTCGATTTAGCTCTCTAGAAGCAAACATTTTTAATTTAAAATCCTTTGATATTATAATGGACATTCTTTTAAAATCATTAGGGATTCTTATTAATAAGATACTCGACCATTATCTGAAATTTCGAATATCCGAACTAAAAAAATCTTAGCTAAAATAATGGGTCTAAAATTAACCATCATCGCAAATTTTGGATATCCGAATTTGTGATATAACAAATAATTAACAAGTTTAATATTTTATTTAATTATTGTTGAAAATGTCTCATTTCATATTTTCGCTTTAAGCCTAAAATAACCATGAGATTGCTCTGATACCATCATAATCATATTTACCTCATTGACAAATCTTTATCTTTTAGACAACTTTTTCTAAATTCATAATGTAATTGTTTAAGAAAGTGATTTCAAACATGTACAAATATGACTCTCCAATGAAAAAATCGAAAAAAACATTTTAAATTTAAAACTCTTTGATATTATCATGGTCATTCTTTCAAAATATTTGTGGATTCTTATTAATAAGATACTCGGCTATGGTTTTAATGTCGTCATCGTCAATAATAACAATAATGTTTTTAATTTTGTATGCCCTTGCTCACACTTTCTAGTCATGAATTTAGTATACCCTATGAATATAGTAAAAGCTAGTTGACATATGAAAGGCATCAATCGATCAAATCACAATAAAATCTTTTGTTTTTTTCTTAGGAACAAGGAGAAGAAAATGTTGTTAGAGGAAACAACACTGACGACCAAGAAGAAAATGTTGCTAGGGGCAACACTTATAAGCATAAACGTCGCAAGACTATTATTGTTATAACAATATCTTTTCTTATTGTTTGTTTTATTATATTCCTAGTTATAGCTTTTATATTGTTGGCTAATGGTGACCCACGTATGAAGAAGCTATACGTCAAATATATGGATATTAGTTTTAATATAATAAACGAAACTACGGTAAGTCTTGAAGGGATAGCTACCCTTCCAACAAGTTTTGAAGAAAAACAAAACAAAAATGTGTACCCAGAGATTGGAACATATAGCTTAACGAAACCTATGATCAGGAATTACCCAATAAGTTCCTTTTCTAACAGCCCATTTTATATCGAAAAACAAGAAGTTGTATTGAAGTTTGATGCATATGAAACGAATCTACCTAAAGATAAAGTTCGAATGTTTTATAACAAGTTATATCATTCAAAGATATGGTTAAAGTTAAATGGCAACTCAAAATACGCCTCAAGCTAAATGAGTACATTGTATTTCTGTATATTTATCGACAGATTTCATTTATACTATTCGTTACAAATCTTTTCCTCATGGTGAAATTAAGATTGTCGTCACACATGTGTATATTTTCTATTTTGAGAAAGAGTGTAACGATTTTAACTTTTATTTTATCAATAATGTTTTAGTGTCAACTTCTAGAAACAAATCTCACCACTGAAACCCTAAATCTGCCGTTATTAACCATCGTCACCACCACCACTGTCATTATTGACAGTCGTCACCACCTTCACCGTCGTTATTTTCAACCGCCACTAAAACCCTAACTCTGGCGCCATCGTCACCATTATGAAAATAGGTATGTTGCAACTGATTATGTATTGATATGTGCTTAGGAGTTTATTTTGTGTTTACAACTTATTAGGTTTTTAGGCTTATTAGGTTAAATAAATATTGGTGTGTATCCAACTTATTTTGTATTTATAAATGTGTTTACAGCTTAATTTTGTTAACAATTTCAAGAGTATATTTTGGGAACCAAGTTTCTTAATTAGGTGGTCAAAAGTTACAGCTTACAAGGTGATCAAAAGACACCTACTTTTTCTATAAAGTACATAATAACTATGTACTAAAACAGCAAATAGTAACATCACACTGAAATGTAACATTATAGACCAAACTTTTTCTTTTACTTTACACTTTATGTAAACAAAAACAAATAAAAGTACTGTGAATTACTTAACTCTAGATACCTGATAATTGCACAGGCAAGTTACTTATACATGTGGCTAACCAAACATAGATAAAGTACCGTGAATAACTTAATAACTAAGCATAGGAAAATATTGCGGCAAACATATCACATTTGAGTGTCATTAGCCCTATAAATTTCCTTTGACCAAGCCTTTTAAATTCAGTCACTACATTTGTATAGTTGATCTAGCTCTCTAGCAGCAAACATTTCAAATTTAAAGCTCTTTGATATTATAATGGCCATTCTTCTAAAACATT
>LBNU01033797.1:90192-104482 GCA_014162995.1 Artemisia annua
AAAAAAAAAGATAATGGTAAAGGTATTCACTACTATGTGCAAAAGATAACGTTAATGGGATGTCTTTGATAATGATGACGGGAATGATGAGGGCTACCTCATAAAAACTACTTACACTGTGTTCTCAAGAGAAGTAAAAGGAAGGAAAGGTAGTGAAAGTGAAAGGGAGTAAAGATGCAAAGAAAGTGAGTGTGAAAGTAAAAGCAAAATACCCCATTTACTTTCACTTTCATTCCCAAAAAAACTTGAGAACATAATTATTAGTTTCTAACATTTAACACAAAAAGTTTATTCAAAATAGAAACTATTATGATTACTTTTATACGAAAATTTGTCTCTAGAAGTTGGTACTAAAACATTATTGATAAAATAAATAAAAAAATCGTTACACTCTATCTCAAAATTGAAAATATACACATGTGTGACGACAATCTTAGTTCACAATGAGGAAAAAATTTGTAACGAATAGTACAAATGAAATCTAAATGCCGATAAATATACAGAAATATAATGTATTCATCTAGCTTGAGGCGTATTTTGAGTTGCCCTTCAACTTTAAGCATATCTTTGAATGATGTAACTTGTTATAAAATAGTCAAATTTTATCTTTAGGTAGATGTTTTTAATATGCATCAAAACTTCAATACAATGGCTTCTTCTTTTTCGATATAAAATGGCTATTAGAAAAGGAACTTATTGGGTAATTCCTGATCATAGGTTTCGTTAAGCTATATGTTCCAATCTCTAGGTGCACATTTATGTTTTTTTTTCTTCAAAACTTTTTGGAAGGGTAGCTATCCCTTCAAGACTTACCGTAGTTTTGTTTATTATATTAAAACCTATATCCATATATTTGATGTCTAGGTTCTTCATACATAGGTGACAATTAGCCAAAAATATATAAGCTATAACTAGGAATATAATAAAACAATCTATAAGAAAAGATACCGTCATAACCATAATACTGTTGCATTGTTTATGATCATAAGTGTTGCCCCTAGCAACATTTTCTTCATAGTCGTCAGTATAGTTGCCCCTAAACAGCATGTTCTTTTCCTTGTTCCTAATCAAAAAATAAATAAAATAAATAAATAAATAAAAAATACTAGAATTTGTTAGATTGATGCCTTTCATATGTCAAATTGCTTTTCCTATATTCATAAGGTATACTAAATTCATGACTATAAAGTGTGAGCAAGGACATACAAAACTTAAAGCATTCTTGTTATTACTAACGATGACGAAATCAGCACCATAGCCGCATATCTTATTTAATGGCATTCCCCAAAGATTTTGGAAGAACGGCCATGATAATATCAACGAGTTTTAAATTTTAAGTGTTTTCTCATTTTTATCATTGGAGGGTCATATTTGTACGGTTTTGAAATCACTTTCGCAAAAAATTATCGCATGAATTTAGAAAAAGTTATCTAAAAGATAAAGATTTATCAAAGAGGCAAATACGATTATGATGGTATCAGAGTCGTCTCATGGTGTTTTAGGCCTAAAGCGAAAATATGAAATGAGACATTTTCAACAATGATTTTATTTTTCGTTAATTTAAATAAATCAATAAACTTGTTAATTATTAGTTATATAAAAAATTTGGATATCCGAAATTTGAGATGATAGTTTAGTGTTAGACCTATTATTTTAGCTAAGTGTTTTTTTTTTCAATTCGAATATCCGAAATTTCAGATAATAGCCGAGTATCTTATTAATTAGGATCCCCAAAATCTTTAGAAGAATGATCATTATAATATCAAAGGGTTTTAAATTTAAAATGTTTGTTACTAGAGAGCTAGATCAACTATTCAAATGTAGTGATTGAATTTTAAAGGCTCGCCGAAAGAAATTTATAGGGTTGATGACACTCCGATGTGATATGTTTGCTGCAACATTTTCCTATTGCTTAGTTAATATTATATTCTATAAAACATACCCTAGTTCATACTCATCACACACATTGATTTTGTTGTTTGTCGATTTATTGGTGGAAACACACGTAAATAAACTTTTGTAAAGAAAAAGTCAAACATGATGATACTGTGACATAGCAACCAACAAAATCACTTTGACAAATAGATGATATATGATATTTACTATTTTTATGAGTGACTTACACAATCAAGTCTGAGTATCATCAGCCCTATAAATTTCTTTCGGTCGAGCATTTTAAATTTAGTCACTATATTTGTATAGTCGATTTAGCTCTCTAGAAGCAAACATTTTTAATTTAAAATTCTTTGATATTATAATGGCCATTCTTTTAAAATCATTAGGGATTCTTATTAATAAGATACTCGACCATTATCTGAAATTTCGAATATCCGAACTAAAAAAATCTTAGCTAAAATAATGGGTCTAAAATTAACCATCATCGCAAATTTTGGATATCCGAATTTGTAATATAACAAATAATTAACAAGTTTAATATTTTATTTAATTATTGTTGAAAATGTCTCATTTCATATTTTCGCTTTAAGCCTAAAATAACCATGAGATTGCTCTGATACCATCATAATCGTATTTACCTCATTGACAAATCTTTATCTTTTAGATAACTTTTTCTAAATTCATAATGTAATTGTTTAAGAAAGTGATTTCAAACATGTACAAATATGACTCTCCAATGAAAAAATCGAAAAAAACATTTTAAATTTAAAACTCTTTGATATTATCATGGTCATTCTTTCAAAATCTTTGTGGATTCTTATTAATAAGATACTCGGCTATGGTTCTAATGTCGTCATCGTCAATAATAACAATAATGTTTTTAATTTTGTATGCCATTGCTCACACTTTCTAGTCATGAATTTAGTATACCCTATGAATATAGTAAAAGCTAGTTGACATATGAAAGGCATCAATCGATCAAATTACAATAAAATCTTTTGTTTTTTTCTTATGAACAAGGAGAAGAAAATGTTGTTAGAGGAAACAACACTGACGACCAAGAAGAAAATGTTGCTAGGGGCAACACTTATAAGCATAAACGACGCAAGACTATTATTGTTATAACAGTATCTTTTCTTATTGTTTGTTTTATTATGTTCCTAGTTATAGCTTTTCTATTTTTGGCTAATGGTGACCCACGTATGAAGAAGCTATACGTCAAATATATGGATATTAGTTTTAATATAATAAACGAAACTACGGTAAGTCTTGAAGGGATAGCTACCCTTCCAACAAGTTTTGAAGAAAAACAAAACAAAAATGTGTACCCAGAGATTGGAACATATAGCTTGATCAGGAATTACCCAATAAGTTCCTTTTCTAACAGCCCATTTTATATCGAAAAACAAGAAGTTGTATTGAAGTTTGATGCATATGAAACGAATCTACCTAAAGATAAAGTTCGAATGTTTTATAACAAGTTATATCATTCAAAGATATGGTTAAAGTTAAATGGCAACTCAAAATACGCCTCAAGCTAAATGAGTACATTGTATTTCTGTATATTTATCGACAGATTTCATTTATACTATTCGTTACAAATCTTTTCCTCATGGTGAAATTAAGATTGTCGTCACACATGTGTATATTTTCTATTTTGAGAAAGAGTGTAACGATTTTAACTTTTATTTTATCAATATGTGCTTAGGAGTTTATTTTGTGTTTACAACTTATTAGGTTTTTAGGCTTATTAGGTTAAATAAGTATTGGTGTGTATCCAACTTATTTTATATTTATAAATGTGTTTACAGCTTAATTTTGTTAACAATTTCAAGAGTATATTTTGGGAACCAAGTTTCTTAATTAGGTGGTCAAAAGTTACAGCTTACAAGGTGATCAAAAGACACCTAATTTTTCTATAAAGTACATAATAACTATGAACTAAAACAGCAAATAGTAACATCACACTGAAATGTAACATTATAGACCAAACTTTTTCTTTTACTTTACACTTTATGTAAACAAAAACAAATAAAAGTACTGTGAATTACTTAACTCTAGATACCTGATAATTGCACAGGCAAGTTACTTATGCATGTGGCTAACCAAACATAGATAAAGTACCGTGAATAACTTAATAACTAAGCATAGGAAAATATTGCGGCAAACATATCACATTTGAGTGTCATTAGCCCTATAAATTTTCTTTGACCGAGCCTTTTAAATTCAGTCACTACATTTGTATAGTTGATCTAGCTCTCTAGCAGCAAACATTTCAAATTTAAAGCTCTTTGATATTATAATGGCCATTCTTCTAAAACATTAGGGATCCTTATTAATAAGATTCTCAGCTATAATCCGAAATTTCGGATATCCGAATTGAAAATACTTAGCAAAAATAATGGGTCTAACATTAAACCATCAGCGTAAATTTTTGATATTCGAATTTGTGATATAACTAATATTGACAAGTTTATTAATTTAAATTAATAATAAAAATTTATTGTTGAAAATGTCTCATTTCATATTTTCGCTTTTGGCCTAAAAAAAGGATGAGATAGCTCTGATACCATCATAATCATATTTACCTCTTTGACAAATCTTTATCTTTTAGATAACATTGTCAAAATTCATGCGGTAATTATTTACGAAGTGATGTCAAACATGTATGAAGATGACCCTCCAAAGAAAGAATTTAAAAAAAACGAAAACCGGAGTGCAAAAATAAAACTAAAAACTCAAAAATCAAACCAAACTTTTGTTGTAGAGTTTGGTTTTAGCCAAAATAAATGCCCACCCCTACATGGTGATCAAAAGACACTGGCTCTTTATATAAAAGAACATAGTTGTAGTAAATAACAACAATGAATAAAAATAACAAAAAGTAACATCAGATTGAAAGTCTCACATGTAACATTATAAACTAAACTTTTTTCTTTTTCTTTTTACTTTACACATTTTGCAAACAAAAATAGATAAAACGTAAATTACTTAATTCTAGACACCTAATGGATGCACGGTTTTAAAAGCGAGTTACTCGTGCATTTAATTAACCAAAAATAGATAAAGTGTAAATTACTTAATAATTAAGCAAAAGGAAAAATTTTGTAGCAAAAATATTTAGCAATTTCACATAAACATTTTTTGAGCTTTAACTAATTGCCAACTGATTTATAAAAGGGATAATTACCAAAATGGCCCGGTTGCCCTGTGGCTAGGCATTCTTATCCCGATTTTTAAATATTCCCGATTTAGCCCAAGTTGCCCTGGGCAACAAGTGTAGAGCCAACCAAAAAATGACAAGTGTCCTCCAGTTGCCCAAAATACACAAAAGTTGCCCAAAAGACACAAAAGTTGCCCCAAAAAACGACACGTGGCATCTTGTAGGTGGCTATGCGCTAGTTGCCCAGGGCAACCCGGGCTAAATCGGGAATATTTAAAAATCGGGCTAAAAATGCCTAGCCACAGGGCAATCGAGCTATTTAACTATTTATCCCTTTATAAAACCTTTATAAGTGTGATATCTCATAAGTTAAATTTTAACTGAAAAAATATAATGAAAATCACGCTAGTTATATCAATTTCATCTACCCATGTTGACACAAATTTATATTATATTCTATAAAATATACTCTAGTTCATACTGATCACAAACTTTGATTTTGTTGTTTGTTAATTTATTGGTGGAAAAACAGGTAAAGTGCAATTAAACTTTTGTAAAGAAAGAGCCAAACATGATGATATTGTGACACTAATTTAATTCATAGCAACCAACAAAATCACTTTGACAAATAGATGATAAATGATTTTTACTATCTTTATGAGTGACTTACTCAATCGAGTCTGAGTGTCATCAACCCTATAAATTTCCTTAGATCGAGCCTTTTAAATTCAGTCACTTCATGTGTATAGTTGATATAGCTCTCTAGTAGCAAACATTTTAAATTTAAAATTCTTTGATATTATAATGGTCATTATTCTGAAATCATTAGGGATTCTTATTAATAAGATACTGGGTTATCATCTGAAATTTCGGATATCCGAATTGAAAAGAAAAATTAGCTAGAATAATGGGTCTAACATTAAACCATCAACGAAAATTTCGAATATCCAAATTTGTGATATAACTAATATTTAACAAGTTTATTAACTTATTTAAATTAGCAACAAAAAATATTGTTGAAAATGTCTCATTTCATATTTTCGCTTTAGGCATAAAAAAACGATGAGGCGACTCTAATATCATCATAATTGTAATTACCTCTTTGAGAAATCTTTATCTTTTAGATATCTTTTCTTAATCATGCTTTAATTGTTGGCGAAAGTGATTTCAAACATATACAAATATGACCCTCCAACGAAAAAATCGAAAAAACATTTTAAATTTAAAACTTTTTGAATATTATCATGATCGTTCTTCCAAAATATTTGGGGATTCTTATTAATAAGATATTCGCTATGGTGATGATGTCGTCATCGTCAATAATAACAATAATGTTGTAAGTTTTGTATGTCCTTGCTCACAATTTCTAGTCATGAATTTAGTATACCTTACGAATATAGTAAAAGCTAGTTGATTTATGAAAGGCATTAATCGATCGAATTACAATAAAATTTTTGTTTTTTTTTTGTTAGGAACAAGGAGAAGAAAATGTTATTAGGGGAAACTATATTGATGACCATGAAGAAAATGTTGCTAAGGGCAACACTAATGAGCATAAACGACGCAAGAGTATTATTGTTATGACGGTATCTCTTCTTATAGTTTTTTTATTATTATTATTATGTTCCTAGTTGTAGCTTATATGTTTTTGGCTAATGGTGACCCATGTATGAAGAAGCTAGACGTTAAATATATGGATATTAGTTTTAAATTAATAAATGAAACTACAGTAAGTCTTGAAGAGATTGTTACCCTTCCAACAAGTTTTGATGAAAAACGAAACATAAATGTGCACCCACAGATTGGAATATATAGCTTAATGACACCTCCGATCAGGCATTACTCAATAAGTTCCTTTTCTAATAGCCCATTTTAAATCGAAAAAGAAGAAGCCGCTGTATTGAAGTTTGATGCATATAAAATGCATCTACCTAAAGATAAAGTTCAACTATTTTATAACAAGTTACATCATTAAAAGATATGCTAATGTTGAAGGGCAACTTCAAAATACACCTCAAGCTAAATGAATACATTCTATTTCCGTATATTTATCGGCATTTAGATTTCATTTGTACAATTCGTTACAAATCTTTTCCTCATGGTGAAATAAGATTGTCGTCACACATGTATATATTTTCCATTTTGAGAAAGAGTGTAACGATTATTCTTTTTTTTCTAATTTTTTTTTATCTATAATGTTTTAGTATCAACTTCTAGAAACAAATTTCCCTATAAAAAATAATCGTAATACTTTATATATTAAATAAACTTTTCGTGTTAAATCTTAGAAACTAATAATTACGATTACAAATACTAATTTTCACGTTTAAAGCGTAACATTCTCATTTAGAAAAATATTTGTAACGACTTCATCATAAATGCTTAAAGTTACTTTAATTTTTTTTGGTACAAAGGTGAAATATTTTAATTCCTAACTTTTGACATCATAAGGATAGTATCAATAGATTTGGACATTCCCCCAAATCTAATACAAAACCAAAACATACAACAGACCACTAGTAACTGATATCATCAACAAATATCGGATAGAACTAAAGTCTGACATACCAATTCAACATACTTCACTGAAAGGATCAAAACCATAAAACCTGAATTCACCTTTTTATGGTGCACCATACCATCTAGCTACATTTCCATTACTCCCTCCCACCAAGATACTCAACCTGCCACCACAATGATCAAAGTAGGTTAGGAGAATGGCATCACTAGGTATACTATATCCCTTACAATCAAGGGCTATGCCAAACAACCTACATTTCCATCTCTTTAAAATGGCTTCAGTTGTTTGGGAACGCACTCCTTGATTGAAGACCACCATTACCTTCTTTGATGATGTATTAGAAGGACCAAGAAGGATCATCTTTCATTCCTCTCTATTCCTTCCATCATACACCATCCACCTAAGCCATTTACCCTTCACAATGGAGACCCTACTTTATGTTACATCCTTACTGAATTAGACCTCATACTTAGCCAAAAACATGTCTGTCCAACTTCCTCCCAAGGCCAAATTGGACAAAAACATGTGAGGTTACCATAGCTATAGTCACACTAGATAGGACTCCAAGATACAAGGTATCTCCCCATTGTAATGGCCTGAAAAACATAACATATAGCAATAAAGGACAATTTGCTTCTAGTATCCAAGAATCCAAACACCCTTTTATGTTACCGTTGCATTCCTTTGACTGCATACTCATTAATGATCACCATATATACCAGGAGTAGGATTCTTTGTATTTCAATATAAAGAAGTAAAAGCTAGAGACTCTCATCATTCTACCATCATTCTTATCTGCATACTTCATTGCCTATTCCACTATTTTAAAACTGAAACTGCACTTCCCATATTTATTCGGCTTTTATCACAACATTGGACCTTTTAGCTTTCATAGATATTAGTCTGTTCCTTATATCTTCAATTATGGCTTTAAACATACTATCCACACTTCTTGTATTGTCACTGAACAATCTTCCATTTCTTTCCATCCATAAGTGATAAAATGTTGCAGCTAGGCTTAGCTTTCCAGTTATCTCCCAAACACTCTTTTTATTTTTCCAACTGCTCATTTCTTTGACAATATCATTCCATGCAGTAGCCTTGATGTTCATATTAGCTTTACCTTGAACTCTTTTCCATAATTTATTTGCATACTCACAGTTGAAGAATAAGTGGTCAAGTGAATCTTTCACCTTTCTGCAAAGACTACATTCATAACTCTTGTTTGGATACCATTTGGATATCTTATCCTGTGTAGTAAGTTTGTTTTTTATTGCTATCCACAATACAAAAACATGCCTGGGAATACAGTTTGAGTACCATAATAGATTGTCCCATTCAACTTTGTCACATTCCCCTCTAATCTCTATCCATGTCTTCTTTGTGGAGTACTTCCCAATTTTCTCTTTATTGTTCATCCATACAGGTGTATGAGGTATATTGGTAAGTACATGTACCTGTATATTGTTTAGAAATCCATACTTGGTTAACCACTGACTTGGCCATCTCCATCCATTTTCATCAAGTAAGTCAGCTACAGTAGCTTGGTCATTAAATCCAGCAGAGAAAATGTCTTTCTTACTTATCACCGTGGACAATGATACCTCACTATTCCACTTATCATGCCATATGCTTGCTACTGTTCCATCCCCAACCTTTTATCTCATATACCTACCCACCATATCTTTTAGCTCACGTATACTTTTCCATCCCCAACTCTTATTCTTCTGAATTGTAACATCCCAAACACTCCTTCCTTTCAATTTGACAAATTTACCCATTTAACCCATAAAGACTTTCCTAGCAGCCACATTCCACAAGTGCTTTGCCAATAGAGTTTTGCTCATTAACTCCAATGACTTGAAACCCCATCCACCTTGATCCTTTGGTCTACAAACATCTTTCCAAGAGACGTTTGCTTTTCCTTTACTTCCCTCACCAGAACTCCGTAGGAACTTTTTGAACAATTTGTCAATATCATTAATGACAGTTTTTGGAAACAAGAAAACAGACCCCCAATACGCCTGCATAGATGCTAGAACTGAAGTAATTAATTGAGCTCTCCCAACATAGGACAAGCTTTTATTCTTCCAGTCATTGAGCTTTTGCTAGAACTTTTCAAATAATGTCTTACAGTCATTAACACCAATCTTTTTAGACACAAAGGGAACACCTAGATTATAACGACCCGAAAATCTTATTTAACTTTTAAGAATAATCTGAGATCCATAATATGAAAACTATATGTTATATTTAAAATTTGGAATATATTTAGAACCGAATTATATACGTAAAGTAATATTATGACTACGATAATTACTAAACGTCACACAATAAATTAGTGGGCCAAAATATATATATAAAAAAACACCTAACATAGTCCGATTCTAAATTTCGAATGGGCCTCCCAAACAACCTATAGCCGTCCACTTTTGAGCCCAACTCCTTTCCCCTATAATTTCTTGGACCGGTGTATTTTTATCCTCATCCTTCACAAAATAAAACACGACACAACAAAACCCTAGACACCAAAATAACTTGCGGCTCATTTTCTTCTTTCTGCTCCAGTCGACACACCACAAGACCAAGTTTACAAGTTTTTCCTTGCTTATTCGATCCTTCGTTAACGCGTAAAGGTTGGAAGGTTTGTGTTTGCTCGGTTTGCTTTCTTTTGGGTTCGGTTCTATACGAATCGACACAAAGGGTATTCTCTTTTGCTCCATATCATTTTCCTTTCAATTCTGTTATGGTTTAGACACTCGAATATAATTGTTTACAAGATAATATGGATCGCTATAATATATGTTTATGTTTATATGAATACTAGTTCACATGAAATCACTAAATAAACAACTACATGAAATAACAATCGACTCATGTATATGTATAGGCTGTTCGAATTTATTTTGTGCATGAAAAAGAAAACCATATGCGGCCTAAGTTATTCATTGTGTCGAGTTAAGGGACTAACGAAAATGATTTGGTGTTGTTAAATGTTTTCGAATAAAAAATACATACATGGGACTCGACTTTTATTTTGTTTGGGGTCGCATGGATTGGTACCGATGGGCGTTGATGTTTGAGAGGTTGTCGAGTGGTGTTTCGTTAAAACCGAGCATGTTTGTGTTTACATGCGTGACCTAGTGTGAAGCTTTAAGTGTCGAGTGTGTATTGTCTCGTTAAAGTAAGGTGCGAGTCGGTTTCGGTTACATTACATTGGAGGAAGATGAAGCATGCATGACTACTGATATATACACACATTTGAATAAGAATAGGATAAGAAAATTTAATCATTTAACACTTAACTTTGGTTATTATTACAATAAACCCTAAACTTTGTAATAATTACACTTTTGACCCTAAACTATCACAACTTGTTATAATAAACTCTAAAATTATAATAAGTGTCATTTTGTGCATTTAATCTAAATAAACCCTAATTGTACGGGAAACTTACTAAATCAGGAAACTTGCTTAAAATAGAAAGTCACTTAAAATGGAAAGTATACTAAAATAGGTAAACCTAATTCTATGGGAACATTTAGTAATACGTGACTATTATATTCGTGTAGATCCGGCAACGAGGGCGTAGTTGTTTCTTTGTGTGACCACCAACAGTTATTTGTTGATTTCGTCAAGGTACATATATTCTACCCTATCTTATTAAGGGTTCCGATCTCATGACTTACGATCCTTTGACTTTGATTCATTGCTATGATATGATTCAGTTGATATAAGCCTTTGCTATGATCCCGTTTGATATGATTCGTTGATTATGATCCATTGATATTATCATTTGATATGATTCTGTTTTGCTATCCATTCTGTTATGATGATTTGTATACTATCTCATTGATATGGGATTCTGTTGATATGCTTGATATGCTATGATTGCTTCGTTTATGGATAGCTCTGTTATGATATGTATGATTCTTATGCCCGAGTTTTATTCTACTCATGGAGGTACCATGGGCGTGTCATCGAGGCACCGGTGGCATGGCACTATCTGAGGTGGTGTGATTAGTCCCCGGCGTTCCCTTCTGTTATGATATGATATGATATATGTGATCACTTATGGCCATTCTGTTATATATATATGCATAGTCTTGCACTTGTATATGGTTCTTAGAGGTCTCCCCTCGTAGCTTTCCTTGTTTGTTTGAGACCTATTCGAGTGACTCTGGTAGGTCGGCTCGTAGCTTTCCTTGTTTCTTTATGTCTATTCGAGTGACTCTTGTAAACATGCCTTTGTTGATACGTGCTCTTGATTCTCTTATGATTTGTTTATGCCTGACATATCTATGATCCTTCGTTTTTCCTTGACTCATGATATTATTCCGTTGATCTTGATCTCTTACTCATTTGACAGATGACATTCTTTTCAGCAGGAGTTTATGTTTCCTTTTCCTATGCCTATTTACATTTCGATTATCCGTTTATTTGGCTATATATCTGTTCACTGGGATTTTTAAGCTCAGCCGCATTTCCTTTCCTCCGGTAGGTTTTAGGTTGGAAGCTGGGTTTGGGTGAAGAGAGCATAGGAGCGTTAGTGGACTACCCCATGGATTAGAAGCCGATCACTTCTGGACTAGTTTTGGATTTGGATTAGTTTAGACTTTGTTTAGCTTATATTCTTTCTTTTATAGTTTTAGTATTTCCTTTGTACTTTCAGATTTTTCCCTTGTAATCTTTTGTTTTTAGTCTTCCGCTTGCGTTGTATGCTTTGTATGTTTTGATATGTCATAATAATGTGACGCTTCGGACCCAGGTCGGGTCGGGGTGTTACATAGATACTTGACTGGTAACTTATCAATTTTAAATGGAAATATGCTCCTATAAATAGTAAAAAGGTTACTTTAGTTGTTGCAAGAAAACTCTTATAAATAGTAAATTTCATGCTTAAAGATACTAACATAAGATAAAGTTGTGTCTGAAAAGACCTAAATTCATAATGAATAAGAGCATCATTTCTATGTCTTCTTTTCGTTACATTCACTAGTATTGCCTCCCAAGAAGAAACATGTACCGGTTATGGTAATAATTTACTTAAGTATATTTTTTTTATAGATCAGAAAATATATTATTAAATTTGATTTTATTTTTTAGGAAATAGTGATGCTCAAAATTATCAATTACATATTCTAATAGCGTCAAATATGTCTTATATAGCAGGAGGATTTTAAACTCGTAAAATTAATGATTCTTATATCTCCTTGTTATACATCTTCGGATTATAAAAATTGTATACTTTTGAAACTTCCGACTTAACCAAGAAATGGACTACACTAGTTTCAAATATTAGTTGCATGTCGTAATTGAGATCATACACTACAAAACTTCATTTCTCACTAAGGGATGAAAGGTAGTGAAATTGATTTAGTTAAGTTTTTTTAGGAATGAAAGTTAAAGTAAACGAGGCTATGATAGCCCGTGCGTTGCACCGATTGGTTAAGGTTTGAATATATACGTGTTTTTTACGTAATATTCTATGCAAATAGTTACATGTAAGGTATTGCAATTAATGTTATCATAAGTTTTGTATTTAAAGTAGTTTAATTACTATTTTAATATGAATTATGTATATATTCGTTATTTTGCATATTTATTTGTCACTTTTGTTATGTTTTTGGCTCTTATAAATTGCACGATTTTATGCGTTTATGGTTTGTGCAATAGGCACGTGAAGATGATGTATTCTCAAATTGCTTTTTTTATTTTTTTTTTTTTTTTGTTATTTTCATGGTAGTTTATACAACATGTGCGATACACGTGCTTATTGGTCGAATAATTAATTGTTTTTTCCGAACGTTGAGTTGCTTGTTTGTATGCGACGGTATTAATGGCTATTAGAGAGACGGTTGTATTGTAATTTATTTTAGGCAATGATAAATATTTTGATTTAAATTAGTTTACTTTTATTTAAGTCTTCATTAACAATAAACCGGAATTGTTCGTTATATAACTATAGAAGATGAATTTATAACTTTTATTTTTATTATTATTATTTTATTTTATTTTTTTTATTTTTTTTTAATGATTAGATATTAATGGTATGTGTTGCCATACATTGTATCTAATGGTTTGAGTTTAATGTTTGAGACCTTTGAGATATAATTGTTGTCAAAAAAATGGTTTAAAATATAGGAATGAGTTTTTATCATTGCCACACAAAATACAAAGGATTCGTAGCTCCAAATAATCACTACACAATTAGACTTCATTATTTGATTGTATGTCTCTTTTCCAAACCTTGGAGCAACCAATTCCCCACCCAAACTTATTTTGTTAACATATTTGTTTAGTCGAACTATTTTTGATACTTTGCTAAAACCAAAGTCCATTTTTACTGGGAATTATGTCCAATCTACTACAATAATCATCAATTAAACGTTAGCCCCCTGTATGTTTAGCATTTAAAAAAAAATGATAACTCTTATTTGTTCAGACAAAAATCATTATACTGTGGTACAATACCAACTATTATTATGCTAACGAATAACATTAAATTGCAACTTTTGTACATTGAGTACAATAATTAGCGGCAAACAAATTTTCCATCTTGCCAACGCATGTTTATTTTGGTAATAATATAAGAATGCTAGTTCAAACCCAAACCATATTAAGCGTCAGTGTAGACATCCTTAAATAACGAAGATGATTCTAACAATGGTGTTCAAAAGACACAAATAATATGGAGTATTATATAAAAC
>LBNU01033797.1:108494-118889 GCA_014162995.1 Artemisia annua
AAAATCGTACATATTACATGAGTAAAATTTTCGGCTTATAACAAAGAGATTTATCAAAATTAGGTGACCAATTTTTATAGTAGATTAGTCATGTTTTGCGGATTGATGAATATTACACACTTTCGCATACAAACTAGATTAGTCGTCTTAAGAAAATACATAACTTTAGCCTTGAATAAGTGATCGAATAAAATTTAGCAGTAATCAAATACAAGTTTGCCAAATTAGATAACAATGTTTTATATTAGTCTTTTTTTGTTGACGAGCTACTTACACTTTGCTTATAGATGAGTATAACAGAAAACTAAAGCCGCATGACATTTTCCCATAGACACGCTTAAGAAAGTTATAATCGTCTTAGCTAAGGTTAAGAGCTCAATCACACGGGCATTTTAAGACCTTGTTAACAGGGGTGAGCATGGTGTGGTTTTTGATAAAAATCAAACCGCATCCCGCATTTGTGCTTTTTACAAAATAAAAATCCATAATAGTGCAGTTTTCACGGTTTAGGTTTTGGGCTATTTCGGTTTTTTCGGTTTGGTTTTTGCGGTTTTTATAGTTTTGTTTTTCAAATATTTTTTAACATATATTTATTATAGAATAAATATACCACAAGGTTACACGATTAGTTGAAACATATATACAAAAAATTGTATATTTTTTTTTTTGGAAAGCGAAGATTTTATTAAAGCCACAAAGGGCAAAAAAGAAAAAGATACAACTATAAAGCTCTAAAAAGGAGCACAAGAAAAGAAGAAAGGAAGAAAAAGAACTCTAAAAGAGCTATGAGGTGTTCAAATCAGCGGAGTTATGAATCCAATGCTTCCATGAGAAACGATTATTAGATGCTCTATTTGAGGCCCACAGGAGAGACGTCCTTTGGATCAAAGGGAAAATGTCTTCATTACGGAAAGCAATTCTCTCATCTTCTGATGATGCGTGACAAATTTTGTTCCTCCAATTCCAAATATGCCAAATAGAGGTAAAGCAAACAGCCTGAAATAGTTTGATCCCCCATTTGTCTTTAAAGAAGCCGAAATTCCCAGAAATAATGTTCAAGAGGGAGGGGTTAAAAGAGGAGGGAGCATCCCACCAATTCCAAATTCTAAACCAAATGATCTTGATAATGGGGCATATGAAAAAGCAGTGATCCCTGGTCTCCTCTTCTGAACAACAAAAAGCACACATAGAATAAGGAAGATGCGCGCCCCTTTGCATCAAGTTGGAATTTTGTTGGGAGACAATTTAGATCAACCCTCCAAGCGCAAATATTAACCTTTCGAGGGACCCATGACTTCCACTTAAAAGACGGGGATTCGGTCTCAGTTAGAAAAATATTTGATTGTATAGTGTAACACCCCCATTTTTCATAGATCGCAGCGGATTTAGAGTTGGGGTATTACTTCATGGAAGCAAAGACAAGATAATAGACAACGACTCGAAAAGAGACGTTTTTGAAAAAGGCGTTATCATTCATTTATTCATCAGAGTTTTTATAGTAAAAGTTATACTTTTACCAAAAGTGAGGTCCCAAAAACTCCATGTTACGGAAAAACTGATGAATGATAACTATTATAGACGTCCTCATGTCCAGTGTCACACCGTGCCAGGGTTCCTAAAGTGCTCATATACCTAGGATACATGCTTAAAAGTCAACACTAGGTTGAGTGAGAGTCATAGGTTTAGGGTGTGGGAAAAGGGTGAATACAAGTTCCACAGGGTTCAGCTAAAACCCGAGGAATAAAGGTTTTAGGAAGTATTATTGCACTAAGCTCATGAAACCGCACTGACAGTCCGGGTCATGGGGGCTGCAGACCCAACCATGAGGGGACAAGAAGGATAACTTGCCAAAGTTAATCCTTAGAGGTTTCAAGTATAGTACTTATTGGTTACCCGGCTGAGGTAAACCAACGGGAGTTGTCAAACTCCAATAGATCTATCAACTATACTCGCGTTCACTTGTGTAAAACCCACAAGTGATTATGGCTCATGAATTTTAGTTATGTAATGGTGGCAGAATAGTATCACTTGTGCAATAACGATAGAAAAGACTTGTATTCGGTTTAAAGCAAGTATCCCCCTTGTGGAAAACTAGAAGGGGGGGGGGGGTTGAAAGTTTTACGTCTTTTAAATTTACAAAAAATTTGTTTATGAAAACGTCAATCCGAACTTTATATGATATCAAAAGACTTGCACAATTATAAACAACGATATCTACAAGAGTATAATATGACAAGTATGTAAGTAAATAAGTAAAGAGATAGAGATGGAAAGATGGCACCGTGAGACAAAGGATTTATAGTGGTTCGGCTACGAATCTCCTCTTCGTCCTACTCCACTCCCCGAGCACCTAACTCGGGATTTTTCTACACAACTTCTATTCACAACTAACATACCTAGATCTATCTAATTACAAGCACTTCACAACTTCACACAAGATTTACACATTATATACAACCAATCTACAATACTTCTCAAACTTGTTGTTGAAGGAGTATTCTTCTTTTGCACTTTGGATGAGGATGGATGAGGAGGGATTGAATCACTTGAAACAAGGATTAATAATGTTATGATCAAAGGGTTTTGAAAGATGTTTAGAGAGGATTGGATCTGAAAATTTTAGTGCAAAAGGTGAGTAAAAATACCAGGTTTGAGGTGGTATTTATAAGCCAAGAATTCTGACACAGGGAGCGTGCCGACCCCCTTAATTCGTGGTCGACCCCCTTAAAATTAAGAGGGCCGCCCCTTATAATTAAGGGGGCCGCCCACTTGTAACGGCCAGAATTCTTGTCTCTTAGTGGGGAAAGTTTATTTGGTGAAAAACAAACTAATTTTGGTTAAAAATTTGAATTCATTTATTTAGTATGATTTAAACATTTTCCTTTATTACCAAAAGTGTTTTTCAAAAATATATAATATGTTTATATTGTTTAATAAACTTTGTAATAATTAATTAAATACCCCTTTGATCATGAAATCTATTAAGCAATTGTTTATTCATACCTTAAGTGATTAGGTTGGATAAGATGATATAAACTAACTTAATACTTGTTTACGTAGTAATTTTACGTTTAATGTTTTTACATTTTGTGATCGTCAAAACGTAGAGATATCGAAAAATATAAATAACGTTATTATGCATTATTTATATCAACAATCTCCCCATTTTTGATGATTACAAAATATAAACTCATTATTACAAAAATTAGTATATATACAAGTATTTTGTGAGTTTATATCAATTCTCCCCCTTTTTGTTAGCATCAAAAAGGTTATCCCGATTAGCTTGGAGCTCCTCCTTGACGAATACTCCCCCTCGTTTTGAGGTCAAAAAAGAAATCGAGATACGAAATACTTGCAAAAGAATTTATGGCACAAACAATATATATATATATATATATATATATATNTCGTTGTGTATGTAAGGATGAGAGAAAAGTAGATATGGAGAAGATAGGGTGACTAGGTTTTTTGACGGAGGAAGAGAGATGTGTAATAAACCATCGTTGTGTATGTAAGGATGAGAGAAAAGTAGATATGGAGAAGATAGGGTGACTAGGTTTTTTGACGGAGGAAGAGAGATGTGTAGATGAAAAGTGAGAAGTAGGCGGTTACTAGGTCAAAAAAGAGAGAAAAATGTGGCTTGACCAATTTTTATAATGTGACTATAATACCCTTTTTTACTTTTATCAGATTTATATGCCAACCCTTATCTTTTGTTTAATTACAGTTTTGGTACTTTTAATTTTTGCCATTGATCAAACTCATCCAATGGCCCAGATTGGTTTATATGGTTCTGTAAAGTTCTGTACAAAAAATTGGTTCTGCATTGAACGCTACATATATATATATATATATATATATATATATATATATATATATATATATATATATATATATATATATATATATATATATATATATATATATATATATATATATATATATATATATATATATATATATATATATACTAGATTTCGAAGCCCGCCCGATGGGCGGGCATGACTTGTGATTATTCTTTGAATGTACTACTTTACGAATTGTAAGATGTGTATATATAATTTTGTATTTTCTTACTTTATTAAGAAGTTCTACAATACAATTATATCTATAATAGCAAAATGTTAGTTTTTTATTTTTGTTTAAATTGTAAAAAGATTCAAAATATGGAGGTGCGGGGAATCGAACCCCGTGCCTCTCGCATGCAAAGTGAGCGCTCTACCATATGACCTACAGTCCCAATTTGTAATCAGTATAGTTAACTACGTATTAATCTAAATCTAAGATTGACTATGATTATTCTTTGAATGTACTACTTTACGAATAGTAAGATATGTATATATGATTTTGTATTTTCTTACTTTATTAAGATGTTCTACAATACAATTATATTTATAATAGCAAAATGTTAGTTTTTTATTTTTGTTTAAATTGTAAAAAAGATTCAAAATATGGAGGTGCAGGGAATCGAACCCCGTGCCTCTCGCATGCAAAGCGAGCGCTCTACCATATGAGCTACACTCTCAATTTGTAATCAGTATCGTTAACTACGTATTAATCTAAATCTAAGATTGACTATAACCTCGATTAATGCCATGTATAGATGTATACCCAGTATCATACCGTAAATCCATTAGTGGGTGATTTAGAAATTGATGGCCGGAGGTGCGGGGAATCGAACCCCGTGCCTCTCGCATGCAAAGCGAGCACTCTACCATATGAGCTACACTCCCAATTTGTAATTAGTATGGTTAACTACCATATATCCAGTAGTTGGTGATTTAGAAATTGATGGCCGGAGAAGCTTGCTACTGCATCAAATTATCTATCAAATTTTCATTAAATATCAGGTATCAAACAAACAAATATCGCTATTATTTATGTTGAAATAATGCTAAATACTTACACTGAAGCCTTATTGGCTAATGACCCTTGTGAGAAACACGTATCACAGCTTCTAGTCTCATAACAGTTTTCTATTAGTCAATTGGGTTCATTTATTATCCCATGTCCAAACAGCCCCTATAAAAAATTATGACAGATCAAGTCCAAATACCCATTTTCATTTAAAATTTTGTCTCGATTTTTGTTTTAAAAAAATATATAACATTCCTATGTTGNTACCATATGAGCTACACTCCCAATTTGTAATTAGTATGGTTAACTACCATAAATCGAGTAGTTGGTGATTTAGAAATTGATGGCCGGAGAAGCTTGCTACTGCATCAAATTATCTATCAAATTTTCATTAAATATCAGGTATCAAACAAACAAATATCGCTATTATTTATGTTGAAATAATGCTAAATACTTACACTGAAGCCTTATTGGCTAATGACCCTTGTGAGAAACACGTATCACAGCTTCTAGTCTCATAACAGTTTTCTATTAGTCAATTGGGTTCATTTATTATCCCATGTCCAAACAGCCCCTATAAAAATTATGACAGATCAAGTCCAAATACCCATTTTCATTTAAAATTTTGTCTCGATTTTTGTTTTAAAAAAATATATAACATTCCTATGTTGAAGGGTGGCGCGTTGTTTCACGTCGTTGATTATTGCATGGTATTTTTTTTCCCATATGTAAGGAGCCGTAATGGAAGAGTGTGATACCATTAGGAAAACAAAACGAAAATATGATGTAGCTACTGGAGGAGAAACTTTGACATAGCTTTTGACATTGAAACAAAAGGGTATGATGTTTGGGATTGGTAAACCATTATCAGTTATGAAATTTTTGTACTTGGCTTAAAATAGAAAATAACTAAAAAGACATATTATATAATCAGGTTCGATACCTACCGAGATCAATCTTGCACCTGGCAAGTGCGTTTGGTGTAGGATATGGAAGTAACAATCGACCACACCAAAAATGGCAACGAAAAGAAATGAAGCACCAAGCTTGATGGTAGGGGTTTGACCATATAATGGCGCAATTGGCCACTTGAGAACATGCCACCAAGGCTCAAGTAGTCGAAACATGCTTGACGCAGTTTTGTTCTAGCTTGATTAGGAGATGCAGAGAACATCCCATTTGAATTTATAGCACTTGAAATGACAGCAGCAAGTGGAACCTCAGCATACAGACTATCAGCCGGGATAATCTGAAAACTTATTGCACCAATAACGTGAAGAAGGGAATATAATTAAGTTTCATGTACCATATTAGTGTATTTACGCATAACTTCTATATCTAAAAGCTCAACTTATCGAAGAGGAGGTGAACCATTAGCTTTCGGAACACACTTCTTATCCGCAAGTAGGAACAAACATCATTAGAATCAGATTTACGGTGCCATTCTAATTACTTACTAATTTACAGAATAGTATAAAGAAGCAAGAGTTCGGGAATTAAATTTAGACAACTTATGATCTGCGTTGTAGAAAAAGTTTCAATTAGGAAGCTTGGGTCAAACCATAGGCTTTAAAAAATATAAGCTTTATTAGAGAACCATTTGTTTTGAGAACCTATTACTTGTTTTCATTACGAAAACCACAAAAAAATACCTTCAAGATTATCATCTTAACACTGGGATCATCCTCGTGGGCACGAAAGAGTTCTAAGAGCTGTGTTACCTATAATCAGAACATATTAATGATAAGTCACCTTTATTTCATTTTAGCTACATAAAAAAGTTACGATGGTTGATATCAAATGGAAAATATATATGTTACCGTCTCAAGCGAAAGCACATTTAGCTGCGTAGGCCTGTTCAGTATTATGGTTCTCACATTTGAGCTCTCTTTAACTAATACCTGCCATATGAACCAAGTTTATGCATCAAAAAACTAAGTTGAATCTATTGGGTCTAATGGGATGCAAATGATATCTATTAACCCGTTGGCATGTTCAAAGTGTAAGAAGTAAGTAAACAACATAGTACAAAATTTATTATAGAAATTATAAGACATATAAGAATTAAGTAAGACTACCTGTTTTGTAATTTTTTGCGCCATAAAGATTAAACTTCTATTTGTTACAAAAGTGACTGGTATAGCACTGCTTTTTTAGAATAATACTGGGTTGGGTCGGGCTTATAAGTGGGTTTAGTGTATAGTAAAATTAAAATAAGTGGGTATAGGCGGCTGCACACCATGAATATTCTTAAATTAAAAAGGCTTCGTAGTCCACCTTATAAATTGTAACTGGTTCTCATACTTAGTTTTTTCTTTTTGATGCTGCATTAAGATTTTCCATGGTTAGAACAATGCAATAAATATATAAGCGAGATGCAGATCAAGAAGGGTATCGTTGCAATTCAATATACGGTTCTAAAACTAAGCACCCAAATAATCAGAGTGAAAAAGATTGTCTACTTTCTACCCATCTGATATCCTTACATCAAGGCGTTTTCCCAGGCAAATCCTTAACACCTAACTGTTCATATGAGTTTCTTGTTTTGAGCTAGTGCTTCAAACGCAGTCCCTATGCGATGGAAAAGTATAATTTCCTTTATTTTAACACTCTACTTAGTGGATAATTCATCTTAAACAAAGAAACAGTTTCTTAAGTTCAAGAGTAATTAAGTCATTCACATAGACTCACTTGATTCTTACTGTCCACTTGTTTTTTTATTCTATTTCATTAGCATTTAGATCCCTGACAATGTCTATACACTATACATAGACTTACTTAATTATTAGTATTCATTTTTTTTTCTACTTCATTACACTTTCTTAGAGATTTCACTTCGATTATTGATACACAAAATGCCCTTCTTCATGCCAATTATAGTATAAAACTGTAAGTCGTGTCGACCAACAACCTGATTACTAGAGCGGAATGACAACGATCTTGAAGACACCAACAGTTTATGTATCGACAGAAAAGTAAAGAAGCTTTGCACAAGGTAATATCCCTAATCGATTGTTTGATTAGTATGAAAGAATGCGTGACTAGACCCCTCCCCCCTCACCTCCTTTTATAGAGATGAGGGGGGAGGACAAACCGACTTGTACAAGGACTCCTAGTCGGCTATTACAATGACACGGGTTGGGCTTGGGACACAAGCCAACCAACCCGACTCCTACTTGACTAATAATAACAAGATGACACTTAACACCCTAGACGTAACCGTAAGCTAATATAGAGACTAATCTTATAACAAAAACTTTGATACTTCTATAGCCATTAAATCCTTCAAGCCTGATCCTAAAGCAATATTAAGTCTATATTCTTTAATACTCTTTCAATATGCAACTCTTCCCATCTGAAAATAAAGCAAATGTGAACTTTAACACATAGGCAGCTAGAGCAAATAGAAAACTAAGCGCAAAGTTGTACCTGCATGAACCTTTATACAGATGAAATATCAGTTGGATGTTTATGACATTTGTATACAAAAAATTTAATATAACATTTAATCACCAACAAATGTGTATCAATGTTGATTTGTTTTAGACGTGGCAAAATATCAAATTCATTAAATTCATTAAGTACATGAATTGAACCTTTTGTAACCGGCCATTAATTGTTCCTTCTGATCTTAGAGCTTGCCTTCCTTCCACAGTTGCTGCTTAACAGCCAAACAAATAATATCAAATATACTTATCATTAGGGAGCTTGGGTCAAACCATAGGCTTTAAAAAATATAAGCTTTATCAGAGAACCATTTCTTTGGAGAACCTATAGGGGTGTTTGGATAATCATGATGGACTACTTAATATGAATATAAAATTACCTGGACTGCGGATTGGTGCCAAGTTACGTAAGCCCTCCTCACCCGAATTCGGAATGAGGTCTGCATATAACACTAACATGAGAAATCAAGCACCCTTTTTAATAGCGTTCAAGTCGACATTTATTCTTGCAATTTGCTTAGATTAGAGGTCCGATTCAAACAGTGCAATACACCGAGGATGTACTTTCTTTCTAACCAAATAATAAAGAATAGCCCACACTTCGAAAGTCATATTTACTTCTTCATAATCGTTTTCTTTAAAGGGTGAATGATGGTATTTCTAACTTTAGGGACAAAAAACTTGATTTGGGAGTAGTTTACTGATATTCTATAGAAAACCAAAAATGATTGAACTACAAAAATGTTAATAAAGTAAATTGTGTGGTTAAGCAAACTTGAGAATATAATAAACTGTGATTGTTCTAAAACTAATACAACTAAAGCAGATAATGAGCCAGTTAGAATGAAGTTGTAAGTCATGATGTACCTGTGTAAGGAGAGCATCATCAGTTGAGACCTTCAAGTCATTAGTGTTGCCATTTTCAGTCAACAACCGCATCCTCAATTACTTCAACAAGTGTATCAACAACCGTCAATGTACCCTCAAAATCAACTCTTAATGCATCAAGTGCAACATCAACCGTACTTACAACCGCACATGCAAACCGCCTTACCACAACCTAAGCAAACCCATTGGTTCGATCAAATGTGTGAAGCTATCACTAGTCAACAATCTCGTCATGAAGCCGGATCTCTTGACATACCACCAATGCTTACGCCNATTTTTCCCATTGAAGATGTCAATTGCAACAAAGTGATACTTAGCGTGGAAACTTCTACAATCTGTTCCAATTTAATAACACCACCAGCATCATAAGTGTAAGTCAGTCTTAACATATTTATCGTGTATAAAAAAATGTAGCACATGCTAATAGCAGACTACCTAGACATGAAAGCCATAAACTAATCACCGAACATCCAGGACTATGTTATCAACATAGCAAATTAATTAAACTAAGGAGTCACTTAGGGAGTGTTTGGCATTGCTTTTATGTCACTACTACAAAAATGGACATAGAGCCCCCTTAATAGAGCCCGGTTTTAGTGAAAAATGGGCTCTAAAAAGATTCCGTGTTTTAAAAAAAGCTATAGAGCCATGTTTTCTTTTAGAAAACCGGGCTCTATGTTGAAAAACTTTAAAGCCATGTTTTCTTCCTCAAAACCGGGCTCTATTCCTCGTATAAAGCAATGTTTTTCAGTTACAAAACCGGGCTTTATCTAGAAAATATTAGAGCCCTGTTTCTTTGTCAAAACCAGGCTTTATCAAATACGAGATTGGCAATAATCCGCCGCGTTGCCGGCGGGCCTGCTTATTTTGCGATTTAGTTTTCGATGTATAAAACTGACCAGAATATTATAAACTTAACTAAGAGCATATTAGGCGGGCCTGTTTTTCGGCCGAGGCGATTTTACACAATAAAAAGTAGAATATTTAGATACTAATTTCGAGCAACAAATCAAAATTTCATGATCCGGTCAATTGCGACACAGGTCCGAGAGTGGGTAACAAATGGCCATCATTTTCATGTACATGCCTTCTGATCATTACTGCACGACCTGGTGCAACTCCCTTCTGATTGTTCATCTATACCTATAATAACAAATTAACAACAGGTGTCAGTGTATAAGTTGTAATTATAGTGTATGTG
>LBNU01033797.1:133986-172983 GCA_014162995.1 Artemisia annua
TTTTTTTTTTTTTTTTTTTTTTTTTTTTTTTTTTTTTTTTTTTTTTTTTTTTTTTTTTTAACCATGGTTTCCGAGCTTTTGGCCGACTAATCCATGGGGTGCATATCTTATCTTTTCAAGATGATCTGATAGCTAATGTTAGGGATACGAAGATATATTAGTAGTAGTTTGGCTTATTGTGATTTTTTTTTAGTTTTCTTTTATTGGTTTTCCTAATACAGTTTGCTACTAGTTGAAGTATGTTGCTTTCTGCCTCACCCTTTGTACCCTGATAAAAAGAGGCTGTTTGTTACATTTAACTTATTGAATTCATGAAAATTCCGCTTATATCACTGTTTCAATCTGATGGAGTCCAAAATTTGCACTATGACACTAGAAGATCAAATCTACACGCAAATTCCCTTAACAAGCGTAAATCTTCAAACCACATGCGTTAACAATGGTTGATTATTGAAGTGAGCCACAAGATTTGCAATGACAAGATCAGCCATAGCCTTTCGAGTTTCCCTAGTAGCCGTTCCTACATGTGGGGATAGAACTACATTATCAAGACCAATGAGTTGTTCAGGCACTTCAGGTTCATGTTCAAACACATCAAGCCCTGCCCCACCAAGTCTACCTTCAACAAGAGCTGACACGAGCTCTGGTTCGTCCATGAGCCCCTTGTCCAATGTTAATTAGAAATCCTTTTGGACCCAAAGCATCAATGACTTTGCAGTTAATTATATGATAAGTTGCATTGGTCAAGGGACAAGCAATAATCAGGATGTCACAATTAGTTGCCAATTCAACCAATTTGGATAATACTTGTAACATGAATTCGGTTTCTGTGATCTCGAGTAGTAACCAATTGTACAATCAAATGCCTCCAGTCTTTTTGCAATGGCCGAGCCAATTCTTCCCAACCCTGTGATCCCCACCGACTTGCCACTAACTTGCAAGTTAAAACTTAATGATCAATGATCTCAGAAACCTGAAAATTCGTAACCAAACAAACAGGGCAACATATATGTACAATTTTGCGCACTCTCAGCTAAATTACATATCCGTATTCCGTCATAACTGGTCCTCCTCCAGTCCTGGGTTAACAGTTTACAAACCATGACTAGCCACTCAGCTCCATGCATTGGCGGAGCTATGTGAGGACCGGGAAGGGTCCCGGCCACCCTAGGCCTAAGCCCGTTAGTGTATTTTTCGCGATTTCATGTGTTAAAATATTTTTTTTTTTTCATCTCGGCCCTCCCATTTAATGTTTTCGAGGAAAAAATTTTGCTTCGGCCCTCCCACGAAATTTCTTCTAGCTCCGCCACTGGCTCCATGAATACCCCATTGCGTCTAATGAGTAGTTTGTGTTTATTCACTTATGAGCTAAAAGCGTTTAAATATATAAGCCCCTTTATTGAGGCTTCTATAAAACAGTTTATATGTGCTGAATAAGCTGTTTTTCCCTTGATCGTACTTAAAACAACTAATAGCGGTTAGAGAGTGCAATGCACCCATACCCTGCATAATAAGTAGGTGTACATATCCAGCTTATGCACTTATTGAACTTTTGAAAAACCAATAAGCTAAACCTTTTGGGCTTATGAGAGTTTATTAGCTGTTCAAAAGTTCAATAAATTCATAAGCGGAAAAGTAAGTTGCTTACCCAAACACACCCGCTTAAGGCATTTTAGGAGACATGATCAACTACCAAAGATTGTATGAGATAATACATTACATTTAACAATTCGTCGTTATGGGAATAACTCGAAAATTAGATTGGCTAATTTTTGGTGAAAAGGTGAAATATATTACTTCCAAACTCAATATGTACAATATATACAAATTTTAAGAAGTGATGGACATGTCCCAAACAATCCTTAAAAATGCTGACAATACAACAATTGCTGCAACATTCAAAAACACCTATACAATGCTGATATGAAACTGAACTAGAATACATTTGCAGACATATATCTTGATCACCTTTTATTCACCATTTTCATCAAGCACCTTAGGATATACCTCACTACGACTACATTTCCTCTTTGCAAATTTTAGATTGGGGTACTTAAGAATAATAATTAAAATAAGTGCCTAAAATCTCTTCTTACAATACAGATAGTGGCAAAGAAGAAACTCATTAGTAGCTTCAAGCGAAGTAAACAAAGAGATTATAAAACTTTTTTAGTTTAGTAATAAACCAAAAAAGGGGATATATGAGTTTAATACAATAAGCAATGCCTAAATCACTATAAATACCGATAGCCTTGATGAATCGGAAATTCGTTATGCAAATTAATTACCTTGACTTACACAACCCGTTAAATAACAGGCGTTAACAATGGTTCATTAGCAAAGTGAGCTACTAGATTTGCTACAACAAGATCAGCTATAGCCGTACGGGTTTCCTGTGTACAACTTCCAACATGAGGGGTTAAAACTACATTATCAAGACCTATGAGTTGCTCAGGCACTTCAGGTTCTTGTTCAAATACATCAAGCCCGGCCCCACTAAGTCTACCTTCAGCAAGAGCTGACACAAGCTCTGGCTCATCTACATGACCCCCTCGTCCAATGTTAATTAGAAATCCATTTGGTCCCAAAGCATCTATGACTTCACGGTTAATTATATGACGAGTTTCTTCTGTTAATGAGCATGCGACAACTAGGATTTCGGAGTTGGAAGCTAATTCAATCACGTTTGGATAGTACTTGTAAGATGAATTTGGTTCAAGTGATCTGGAGTAGTAACTAATTGGACAACCAAACGCCTCCATTCTTTGCGCGATTGCTGTACCGATTCTTCCCAATCCTATAATCCCGACTGATTTGCCACTGACCTGTAAGTAGAAACTAAAGAATTAATGATTTAAACCTGAAATTTCAGGTCTATATAGGTGTTTCAGCTATTGGTTGTTAAGAAATATCGGGATTGCATTAACAGAACATATTTTTTATGCTTTTTCAAAGAACAGGTCTCAACCCGTTTCTTCACAACTGAGTTTTCCAGGAAAACACAAATAATCACTCTTTCTAATGGTTTGCGACTCTGCGCAACACTATTTTCTTTTATAATATGTTTTGAACCAGCTTAAATCAAAAGCGCTCCTACTCTCCTAGTTATTTGAAATATTCGACAATCAAATTCAAACACTATTTAAAGATTATGCTTTGATACAATATAAAAGTTGATAAGTTAATTCTGTAAGGTGCGTGTCTTAGCTCATCAGTCATCACAAACAGCTTATAACTTTTACAAACACCTTATGGAAATGTGTTTTCTTAAGCCTTCAATTAAACTGGTGTTTGGATAAGGCTATTGTATCTTAATAAATACACTGATAAGCACTTCAAAAAAGCTTACGAAACACCCTGTAAATAAATTTAGACTTGCCCAAACACCCATATCCCAAGTCATTGCATTTGTAAAATCGTTCCCCACAACAGTCATTAACGTTGTGTCTGGTAATGACCATTTTGGAGTGTTTAGCGTTTAAATTGAAGCTCGTTTGCAACGAGCTTTCAGGGAGTTTATACTTTTTCAATGCGTCTAATGAAACGCTGATGGAAGAAGCGTTTATCTTATAAGTTGGTGCGATGGTGTACCACACCAACATATTCTTCAACCTCCAAACCTAGTTAACACTTTCATTACCATTTACATACACTCACTTAAACACAAAAATACCCCACATATAACACACTCACACAACCTTTATTTTCGTTCGGTGGCCACAATGTCCCAACCAACACAAAAATTAGCTAAACCACGCCCACACGCGAACCATGCTTAGTAGGGCTGCAATCAAGTCAAGCTTTTATCAAGCAACTTGAGCTCGAGCTTGACTCGATCGAGTCAAGCTTTTATCAAGCTCAAGCTCGAAACATATAACAAGCCAAGCTCAAGCTTTTGATAGCTCGGCTCAAGCTCCTATCAAGCTTTTTCGAGCTTTAATATAAATACATTTCCATTATAAATTTATATAACTAACTAGGGATAATTTGAGTATTAACATAATTATAACGACTTACTTTGTAAATAATTGAACATGTATTCTAGAAGGTCATTTAAACCTAATTAATCCAAACGCTTTGTATCCTACCTTATGTATTCTTCACACTTCTTGGGTTGTCGACTATTATAGTGTTATCATTTGTGTAAAACACTAGTGATTTTGGCTATTATGGTTTAAGTTTGTTTTACTTTATACATATACTTATTGATGAGTTTGGCTATTAGATACAATGTTTTTATATACGTTCAAGCTTTTCAAGCCAAGCTCAAGCTTTAATCGAATTTTTCAAGCCAAGCTCAAGCCTGGATGATTAAAGCTCGTCAAGCTATCAAGCCAAGCTCAAGCCTAACTTATAAATTTCAAGCCAAGCTCAAGCCCTGTTAAGCTTGAGCTCGGCTCGACTCGATTACAATTTACACCCCTAATGCTTAGTCCCAAGTTGTTCACACAGCAAGCATACCCTTACTACGGGTATTCTAAGATTGTATTCTTATTTTAAACTTTATAGTCACTCCCACATTAATCATACACCTCGTTACGAAACACTTTCACAAAACAAAAAGATACAGCTAGCTAACAACTAGTTTTGCCAAACATAATTTGTTACGAGAAAAGTCAAGAAAACATACTTTAGTGGTCAAACCGAACTCCCCATTCTTCCAAACCCCATTCCTGACAAACCTATCAGCTACACAAATCCTCCTAAGCGTCGCNTTTTTTTTTTTTTTTTTTTTTTTTTTTTTTTTTTTTTTATATTTTTTGGTTGTTTTTTTTTTTTTTTTTTTTTTTTTTTTTTTTTTTTTTCTCTTTTTTTTGGCTCAATTATTTAACTTTTTTTTATCATTTTGATTCACATGGTTTTTTCTTTCATAATTTTTGTGACATCCGATAGATTATGCATTGACCCGGTGTTTATCCTAGTGTACTGAGGGTTTTCTTTTCTTTTAACTCTTGCATAACATTTTCCTTTAAATTCTTCAACCTATTCTGTGACAACTGGTACTTTCGGGTCTTCTGTATTTCAAGTTCATATATTTCTATTCATGGTTCGTGAGTATGTCCCGCGTTCTAACTTGCAACGAGGATACTGATTTAATTGAATGCTTATGCATTTTGAGACAACTAGCAGGGTATCCGCGCGATGCGGCGGCGGGTACCCTGTAGTAAAATTTGTGGCGATGAATGTCTTTAATTTTATGTTTTTCGTTACAACAACTTTATATATGGTGAGAATTTTATATTTGTGTAACTTTAACCATGCTGGTCCTTTAAGTTATATGCTGGTGTTTTAAGTTGCGTGGTTTTTTTATTTTTTTATTTATTATTATTTTTGTTTATGCGGGTGTTTTAAGTGTATTGGTTATTGGATTTTATCAATAGATGATTAGTAGCTAGGTTAGATTGTACCATGTGGTAAAATGATTGTATTTTTGAGTGAGAAGTGATTTAAGAAGAGTATTAATTGTATGTGTTGAATAAATGTATTGGTGCTTTAAATAGTTGTGAAGTAGTAGTGTAAATAAGGATGTGAATATAGTTGGTATTTTGTTTAGACATATAGGGTAGATTTTGTCATCTAAGAACAACCTTTATGTTAAATTCATATCGGATAAACATACATTATATTTGGTGAGTACACATGTGACATAATGTTACCATTTTTATTCTTATGCATAACACACCTAAATTTAAAGTTCAGTCATCTTTGTAGTAAGCTAGGAGCCTATTGTCATAAGAAAAATGTTGCTATTTTTATTTTTATTTTTATTATTATTATTATTATTTTTTTATTAAGTCAACATCCCGTTTAGCCCGTGCCCGTTTAGCCCCGGTGCCCGTGCCCGCCCGGCCCGCCCGTTTTGCCACTCAAAGCACAACCAAAATAGTTGCATAGTATTTTTAAGAGGTTGACCATTTTCTATAAGTGTTGCTGAATAATTCTAATATATGCAGGATGTAAACTTATGCAAGATGACTTGAGGCTACCGTCGCTTTAAAGGTATAACTAACTACTTGTGACCTATATTTTAAATCTACTCAAGGCAATCGTCACTTTAATGGTATATCTAAATACTTGTGACTTGTATCTTAAATCTACCCAAAAATGTTAATTTTGGTATGCCATTTGTTGCAGGTACATGCTGAATGGTTGGAGAGGTCAAAAGCTCAAGAAGTTGTTTGGCTCCTTTTCTTCTCAAAGCCTAATGTATTGGCCGGAAATGCGGCATATGATTTTTTTTTCCCCTTTGAATAGAGCCATGTTATTAAATAGAAAAGCGGGCTCTATTCTATTTTTTATATATAAATAAAATCACAGAGCCCGTTTTTAAATCCAAGCTCTGTGTTTTCTGCAGAGTCCCTCCCCCTTTGAGCCCTTATATGAAACCGGCTTTATGGACCTTTTCAAGCGGCTCTGGCTTTTTTTGTAGTAGTGTTATTTTTCAAAAACATGCGATTTATCACATCTAGCCGTCTACTATATTGTTACTATCTTTGCAATATATACATCAGGGTTATTAAAAAAACACGATATATATACAGTAGTTGAAAGGATTATATGCATTGAACTAAATTTTGAGTCACTGGTAATTTAGTTCAAACTTCAATTCGCCAATCTGTCCGTTTTTTATAGCAAAAATTGGTTTTTTTGATTCTGAAATCTAAATTATGCTGTTGCATTGTCTAAAACAATGGCATTGCATTGTTTGAAATTGAACCCATGGAGATTTATGGGTTATTTAAGCTTTAAATAATTATTATCACAACAAATTAAACGAACAATAATTATTGTTTGTGTGTAATTTACACTAATCAATTTTGAAAGAAGAATGTATTTTTAATAAGAATCTTAATATTGTAAGACAATGTATTTTGATAATATTTGAATGATTGTATTGACTGAAATGTACAGAGATATGCACTACATATATAGCCTATCACATTTATCTATTTTGGGTAGATTGGTAATCAACCATAAATGCATCCTTATCACTAGCTAATCACAAACAACTAATATACAGCTAACACTCCCCCGCAGTCCGAGTGGCGAAATCGCGAAAGCTCGGACTGGAGTAGTAAACTAGAAAACAAAAGACAAACAAAACATTAACATAATAAAAAGAACATAACTTGAGCGAAACTCTTCAAACGTCAGCAGCACAACCGAAGAAGACAAATAACAGGCTCGTGACCTAAAGCACGAACAACACAATAATAATGTGTGGATTTGTGACCTTAGCACAAATCACCAACACACAGGCTCGTGACCTAAAGCACGAACAACACAATAATAATGTGTGGATTTGTGACCTTAGCACAAATCACCAACACAAAAGAAAGATGAGAAAACTAAAGTTGGTTCTAAAACTTCAACCCCCAAAGAACCTTCCGAACAAACGGGGCGTGTTTTTCCCTAGAAAAACATAAAGATCACATATTTAGAAGAAGTTGTGGTTTATTTTGGTTACGGCTTAAAGTGAGCCCTCCGAACCTCCGACGTGTAGCCGGCGACCGGAGGCGGCAGCGGAGGATTTTACGTTTTGTGGATCTTATGGCCTGATACCATGTAAGACAATGTATTTTGATAATATTCGAATGATTGTATTGACTGAAATGTACAGAGATATGCACTACATATATAGCCTATCACATTTATCTATTTTGCCTAGATTGGTAATCAACCATAAATGCATCCTTATCACTAGCTAATCACAAACAACTAATATACAGCTACCAAAAAGTACAAAACCATCCCACTTTTAGTTTATCAATAAAATAGATCAATAGATAATTCACATGTGCAGATATAACCATTATTCATATCCAAAAGAACAGAATAATCAAAAAGTATATAATGTGATAAAAGATTAAGCATAACTAAAGTGTTTTACACAAACACTTAAGATAATTAGCATCTAGTCATCTTCTTAGCATCTTGTCTTCACAGATTAAAAACCATCTTTCGAAGGCGCAAAACCCACAAAATATTTACTTGTACCAAAAGACCTTTTCACCTAATATTTGGAAAAAGCCGATTCTTTGAGGGCAAAAGAACGCTATCAATTATTCATGTCGCATTAGCATATCTAAATTGCATCTGTAGTCACTGATCTTCACATTGTAAACCGGCCTTGATATTGCGTAAGGTACTCGAGATAAGTGCATTAACTGATTCCACTGATTCCACACTAAGTTTAGATGTTGGGGAGTCACTTGTAAGAATCTGAAAACCGACAGTTAACAGTGACCCGCCGTCCTGACTCTGGTTCTGGGCCTTGGAAGTAATCACCAAAGGCCTTGTTTCCACCCCATCAGGTAGAATTGAAAAACCCGAAGGTAATACGGCAATGGTGCTAGAGTCACATCCAGCCATTACTGATTGCATGTTGGTCACACTCACTGGTGCACACACTACCATGGACTCGTATGTGTTTGTGCAACTATCCTGGACCATCCACATGTTCTCCTTTGACTTCATTGTCTGGATTCGAAAAAATAAATTTAATAAAAGAATGTAAAATATAAGGGTGACGGCCGCATTTTCTTCTACTTTGCGTTCGGCCAAAAAGTGAAGGTGGAAAACTGCTCGGGTTATATATACTTTTTTTGTACAAGTCAAAAACTGGTCGGTTCAAAATGGATAATTTTGTACAGGTCAAAACGGGTCAGTCGAAATGATCCAAAATGCTTTTTGTCTAAATCTTTTATAAAAAAAAAAATCAGTGATTGAAATATGATTTACAAAATAGAAATTATGATTTCAAAAGAAATATAATTTTTTGAATAAAGTAGATTAGAGGGTTTTATGCATTAAAGATACACTTTGGGCGACTAACAACCAACTTGATCATCTATCCTGTTTAGAGATTAAACATGTTCATTAGCGAATGACTTGAATTTTACACGTCTACTGGAAGGAAAGAATCTTACATGAATGGAGACGGTATTTCCTTGATCTTGTCCTTTTGTCAAGGTGGCTATAGATTGCACTGGACCACCATTTGACATAATATCCCACTGAAAATTCAGACCATAGCATGAGTATTAAAAACTTTGATATAGACTTTGTATTCAAGGAAAAATCCTGACAAGGATTATGTATACCTCATTTCTTCGAGTTTCATCTCTAAGGAAATCAAAAAGAAGAGTGTGAGAAATGGGCAACCATACAGACGATACTGCACATAGTATCACTCCTAAGGGTTCACCAGGGTCATTTAGGTTCTTCCTAGAAGCCACCCTTATGTCACCTCCTGTCTTACTTGGTATCTTTCTCCATGTGTGATAGCTTGAGGCACCTAATGCTCGACCAAAACTCCATGTCATTCTCTGCGCTAATTTCAAAATACTTTTCCTACCAGCCAATGTAGCAATGCCTAATTGAATGTGAATATGATCAACCGCATAGTTACATAAAAACAAAATATGAAAGTCGAGTATCAACAGGTTTGTAATTTAAATACCACTAGGATCCTTAGTAGGAACATTTGTTGCGAGGACGAACACAAGACGCTCACATTGTTGCTGCAATGTAGCCATCCAATGCCTTGCTCCAAAAGCTAGACCACTATTGATGAGTGCACGATACATAGAATGTGCTACGTTTTTCTCATATTCGAAATGCTCAATCCAAGTGACCTAAAATAACGCATTGAAATAATTCAACAAAAAACACTGATATCACAAAATCTGAAATCCCTTGAAGTGTTTGGCTTCATTTTATTACGAGGTTGTGATGTTTTTACCTTACAGTGACCGTTTGATTTGTCCTCTATGATGCAGCCAGATGGGCGTTTTCTGCATCTAGCAAGAGATGCATCAATGTTTTTTTCTACATTGTCAATAGAAACGTCTACAATTGCCCACTTATCAGCATTCAGTTGCTTGGAGTATCTCACGAAATAGACTTCTCTTGTGGCCACTAAAGGAGTTAGCATTTGCAGTTCTGCAAACATCTGTAACCCATGTGAAAAATCAACCAATTTTGTCCAACTTATATTGCCAAAGATAATGAATAGAGTACACAATAGACTGTTTGACTTGAAGTATGTTACTCACCAATTGAACCGCACCATTTCTGCTAGCACCTTCCCCATTGCAGATAACATCAAGGGTAGCTGCTTTCGCGATCATGCATGGAAACATCTCTTCGTATTGTTTCTGTCAAAACAAATAGGCACAAGATAATCAGAATTACAACATGGCCATACAGAACTCTACCATAGTATATATTTTCATGAAGTTAGATGTGCACTGTACCACATCCATGAAAGTTTGAACCAGTAGTGAGAGATCCAAAAACACAACACCGCTATCTCTAGATGCCTCAACGCATCTACTGCTTCGAGTCTCAAAGGGAAACTCCTTTAAGTATTCATCATAATTCAGTATATCCCGATCTGTTTCAAAGCTCCGGATCCACAGTGGTTCCCTGGCACTAGCCATCTTTACAAGCTCTTCCATAGCTATATTGACGATTTCCATTATTCTAGACTTTTCAAGCCCAAATATGCCACTACACAAATCTAACGAGCTTTTGTTTTCATGGTCGTTTCCTGCAGAACTGGAGTTTGTCGGTGAGCTTCCCTGTGGATATTTCCCCACCGATGTCCTTAGCTTTTCAATCTACAAATAACACCAGTTAATATATGAAATTGAGGTGCATAGCTTCAGAAAGAAAAAAAAATGAATAAAGACTTGATACAGGAGATGACTTCACAACCTCAGCTTTGAGTTTGGCATTTTCAACACGAAGCTGTTGTTCATCAGTCAAAGTGACAGCATCCTTGCTGGAGCTACCAAAGCCGCAGTTAGGACAAGTCCCCTTCTTGATAGTCTCCCTCAACAACTTATTTTCATCACGTAGTTTATCCATTTCTGATTTCAGCAATGAGTTTTCATGTCGCTCTTGTATAGCCTGCAATAGCAACAACATTTTTATCAACATAACAATAACCAACAAGAACTTTTCTTCTGCACGAGTCTTGCTTGATTTAGATTATTCTGAACAAGAACAGTTTGATAATGACAAAAATCTTAACATCATGAAAATAAATATGAAAAACCTTGATTTGGGTACGGCGATTTTGAAACCAGAACTTCACTTGTCTGGGATGAAGGCCTAAGCGTTTGCTCAACTGTTGTCTTTGCTTCTCATCCGGGTGAGGAGACTCCTTAAATAACCTGTAAATTGAAGGTCAACCATTGATCTATAGTACAGCCATGCATGCTGAGCTGCTAGATTGAATGCTGACTAATCTGATATGCGTAAAAAATCTGATATGCGTAAATTTTGATAACATGTTACATAGAATGTGCTGCATTTTCGTGTAGATATGCAATGGGCTGAGTAAATGTCTGTATAAGCTACTCATTTAAACTAACAAATGGTTCTTCAAATTTCATTTTGTATGTATATTGATGCAAACTTCCGTCATGCAACTAACTTTATGGACTAAAGAGTTTGCATGAATACTTAGATAGTGGGTTATCAACCAAACGGTAGCCAGGGAACCAAACGAGGTAATTCACAATATGGATATTTGTATCGCTTAATTTTCATTGTTGTTGCATGTGAAATAGCTAGCGTAGATAACATTTACAGCTAGTCTTACAAGCTAACATTACATACTTTTTTAAAGGTTATCCAACATTAAGGCATGCAAATAAGATTTTAATATATATTATGAGTGGTAATTAGTGGATCGTAGGGACATCAGACACAAAATTAGAGGTTAAGTTAGTGACTTCCCACTCTTCTCATAATTATATTTGAACAAATTTGTCAAGAATCTTAACTATTCTAATAAGTTGAGCCCTACTTCAAACTAAAAGGACCACATATGATAATAAACACAAAGACTTTTCATATCAATATTTATATGAATACATACATGTGACAATAATGAGCCAAGGTTCACCACATCACCTTTAAAATATGCTTAACACATGCTTGTAGTTAGGTGTTGCCTCATCTTCGTGACTTTATTTTATACACTTTATTATTAAAATATAACATAAAAGATAGCTTTACATGAAACATGATGACCTTTCGTTAATTTATTAGCTTAAAGCTGAATTAGTGCTCCTATACAATGTATGAACACCTTACCCAACCAACCACCTCCATTTTCTTGCAAAGATTCTTTTATATGCTAATTTGATGGAATGTCCACCTCTCACTCATTATCCACCGAACCGAGCTTGATGATCCGAGTTACAAGCAACCAATCAATCGGCTATTAAATGCTAATTATATGACCTTTGGAATTAAACAATGGCTCTAATAATGCATGTTAAAGTGAATATCATTTTATATCCCTGAACCTATAACATGTGTAAAAAGTATCTCAAAACAACCACACATCAAACTGCACCACTCATTTGTTATCAACCCAGTGTTACAGTGAAAGTTTATGATCTTATGTTGTACAATTGTTAGATAATAAATGGGACGTTGACGGTTGACGGCATCTAATAGCCATATACTTTCTCAATTTGTTCTACTTTTTCATATAACATATTCCTCTTTTTCACATTTATGCACCGTGCTTGTGAATAACTTTTGGAAATATATAGTACATTTTTTTGAATCTAAACCCGTTTAAAATTAACAAAAGCAGCATAATTTTTCATATACTAATCAACGAACAAACAAATTACTAGTAAATCACATAAATCAAAACACAAAACATGCAAGAGCATACGGTGCAACAAAGTTATGGGCTATTAGTCTATAACACCAGCGTTAAGTTATAGTTAAAGATGGAGGCTTATCTTTTTATTTAAGAAATGGCGTTTGTATTTTAGTAGTAGCTAGCTAGGTCCCAGTTTTGAGTGGTACAAGCAAGGAAGTAAAATGTGGTTTGAGTGATACTCCACTTTGGTGTTACCACAGTGTGTGAGCTCTAAGTTTATCGTATAAACAAACATAGATAGATACTAGGATACGATACGATACGATACATTCATCAAATAACAAAAAATTATATATATGAATGAGCGACATATATGATTAAATAAGCGATTTAGGCATGATAAATGCATGTTGAATACTTATTATTATTAGCAAATGACTATATATATATGTATATATTAGGGCTGAAAAATATAAGTAATAAAAATGAAATAGAAAGTGACGTACGCTTCCATTTCACGAATTTGTTCAGCGGTGTGGCGGTGATACTTTTTTCTTTTCTTATTACTAGTATTAGTATTATTATTGTCACCGTCATCAACAACGTCAGGATGATGATCACCGTCAAACATCTCATCACCTGAATTCTCACTGCTTATCTCCGTCACTACCGTAGTAGTCGTTTCTTTCCGATCATCTCCCTCACCAAATAAACCCTAAAAAATAAAACAAACATAAATAAATACAAAAAAAAAAAAAAAAAAAAAAAAAAAAAAAAAAAAAAAAAAAAAAAAAAAAAAAAAAAAAAAAAAAAAAATAGATGATGATGAGGCTTACGAGAGTGAGGGCGAGAGATGTGGAAGGATGAGTGTTATCGTTAGAAGAAGACATGATTAGTTTATGGTGATCGATAGATGCTAGAGTCGATGAAACATAGTCAAAGTGTGTGTGTGTGTGTGTTTGGGTGGGCCCAGGGATTGAAGGAAACAAAAGGAAATGGAAGTTGCAACGTTTTATTTGCTACTTTTTGTGTTTGTGTATGTGTGTGTGAATGTGTGAGGGAGAGAAAAAAACTAAAAAAGGTGAGTAGTATAGTAGTAATAGTATGGTGGAGGTGAGTGGGGGCTGGTAGGGGTTGACCGTTAGATATACTTGGACTAGTAGACCCTCCCCCCTCCTTCCTTTCTTTGGTTTTTTTCATTTTTGGTAACTATTGTTTTGATCATTTGGCCGATTAATTCATAGGGTTTGAATTTGTTGTTACATAGATTCAAATCGGGTAAAGTTTTTGGTATAATCACTTCAAAGTTATTTGCATCTTATATCAATTGAATTTGATAATTCACACTCTTAGAGTGAGAGTCACAAGTCGTTTTGCCACTAAGTCGGTTTTTAACAATACTACTAGTACAATCTTTTTAACATTTTAATCATGGTTGCCGAAATGGGTTAAAATTGTAGCAAGTTTTTAGGGGTGTTTGTTACTACTTGTTAAACATTGTTTTTGTGTTTAGGTAAGTCTTCTAAATGTTTATATCGGCGAGGAAATGATTTCAGTTACCTTTTAGCGAGTAATTGGGATTTAACACATACTTTAACTGATTAATTGAACTTCTGTGAGAGAATGATGTTTTTGGAGCATTGCTCTGATGTTTATTTAGCTTACTTCTTTGGTTTGGTTTATAAAACGCAATTTAAATACTTTTTTTAATAAAGAAATAGCTGAATATCAGTTCGATCTTTGATAAATAATGTTTGTTATATAAAACATCGTAATTAGCTAAAAGTACCAAGTAATATCTTTAGCGTGCTACATAATTCGAGGGGGTGATTTGTAAATTTTTTGGTCCATTCGGACTCGTTATCCCCCAGTCCTGTTTTGTTTTGTTTTGTTTTACTGTTCATTACAAGTTTGTATTTCTATATATTAGTAATATTAGTCGAGTTAAGTAAGTTATAACAAAACAAAATAAGTGCAAACTAAGGATGAGCATTACGACCAGAATTTTGGTACCAAACCGAAACCGTACTGACACCGTACCAAACCGGTACTGGTTCCTCATACATGGTACAGTACCGGGACTACAAAATTATGGTGCAAAAAAGTTGCTACCTTCAAAAACGGTACAGGATGAAAACAAGAAATCTCGGTTTTGGTACCGCAATATAAAATTGGTTATTTTTTAAATAAATTTTGAGATCCAAACAATCTTATTAATCTCTTTCATGCATACTACACTGAAAAAAGACGACTACAAATCTAAACACAAGGTTGGAGAAAAAAAGGGCTCATAAACAGTCCGTGGCAACAGTTGACCCTTTACAAACCGTCCCGATAATTAAACTGTAACCTATTATCATTTAATAAAATCATCGATTTTACATCTATAAACTCAGCCGATCATCATCAATCATACTTCAGTAATATTAATGATTTTTTTGTTATTGATGTATCTTTGTTAAATACAAACGTGAATACGTACTCGAGATTATTCACCATAGTATTTATTTAGTGAGTTATGCTTATTGTTAGTTAATCTTGTTGTCTAAGACGAAACATAAATAACAATATATATCTTCGTCTTTGGTTTTTTGGTTTGTTTGATTTAGTTTTAAAAAACGGGAAAAACCAAATATGTACCATTTTTCCGGTAACGAGTACCAGAACCGGAATACCATTCGGTACGGTAACAATACACAATTTTATGCTCGAGAAAAATACGATACCGCCGATTCAGTACGGGCTCGGTACGAGATTGGTACCGAGCTCATTTCTATTATAAACAAACTATTTGATTTCGTAACTTTTCGAAGATGCATGAAAAAGACTAATATTGCGAGATAAACCATCAACTATTTTATAAACACCGATGAATGATGGATATGTGAGTTGTCCATCAATCTAGAGATTGTGGGTTCAATCCTCGCTGGTAATATTTGTGAGATATATTGTGAGATAGGTGATATAAAATCTGAAAAATATTGCCGTTCGGGGAAAAAAAATTGCTTCGTTAAGATTCATTTTCATCATTTGTGGCTTTTATAAATAATCTATACTATCTATAAAACAAACATGGTCAAAGTGAAAAGTGAAAAGTAAATAAAGTGAAATGTTAAAAAAATTAAAAAGGAAATATTGAAACAATTAATTATGAGCAATTTTAAAAGAAAATGAAATGTTTAAAAAATTAAAAAAGTAAATGTTGAAAAAATTAATTATGAGCAATTTTCAAACCCGGCGGGTTAGCCCGGTTTAATTTGACCCGTTTCTTCGATCTAACCTGTCGTCTTGACCCGATTTAAATTGACATGTTTTTCGACCGAAACGGTTCAATCGGTTGAACTACCCGGGTCGTACCGGGTTTCAAAACATTATGTTTAATCCCCAAATCCTCAAACTTTTATTATTTTTCGTTTATAACACATAAACTTTTTTTATCAGTAAAACTATATGTCGCTAGAAAATCTCGTTGCTATGCACGGATATTCATCTGGTAGATTATTAAACATGATGGAAATAAGAATTGCAATTGCGTAATTATTTTATCGGATAAAAGTTTATAACTTACAAATACCTCAATACGTACATTTCTACAAATTTTCAAATGTTTGACTTGATTTTTTTTTTTTGGAATCTTTTGAAATTTTTGATGATTTTGTTAAAGTAAGCGATTTGATTTTCTTAACCATCTAACATATCTTTGCTCAAAAAAACCATCTAACATATCTCTTTGATAACAATCACTATTTGTCATTTAGATCGTGACACACACTAGTAATAAGTATCAGAGGATTAGGCCCAAGCCTGATTTGTGAGTTATTTATTAAGTCTCAAAATTGCTGAAAAGTTAAGAAATGTTTGAAAGAAGACTTTGGGTAAGGATCCAGTGAGAAGAAAACTTGAAATGAGAAGAATGAGAAATAATTGTAATCACATATTTGAGATGCATCGACTTGAATTAGATGCATCTCTACTCATTTATATGCATCTCAATTAGTTACGAAAGTGATTTTGAAGTGAAAAAGATGCAAAGTAGTACTAGCAACAAATTTGACCCACAGAGGACGAAAAATACATATGATTCTTCTAACTTGATGAATTGCATCTAATATATGTACATGCATCTAATTTTTTGTTAAAAAATATATTATGATGCATCTAAAAGATTAAGGATGCATCTAATTCAAATCGATACGTCTCTTATATGTAGTTATAGTTATTTCTCATCCTTCTTATTTTAAGGTTTCTTCTCATTTGATCCTAAGTCAGAAGACTTTACACTACTTTTTCATGCGCAAAAATAATACTGAAAACAAATGAACATTATTTAATGAACAAAATAAATACGCAATTTCATGTCACAAAATTGTTTTAGCCGATCATCAATCAGCAGTCTCTCATTTGTTATAAAGAATTTATTAAAATTTTGAGTAACTTCTTTTTTAAATATGTGTTCATCATATATACATTACATCCTTTCTACACTTTTTACTAACCAATTTTTTTACATGATCTCACTTTTAAGAATAGTTGGTATGAACCACAAGGGGTGACGAAGCCATAAAAATATCGGTCTTCCAAAGTGGAGGTCAATAGTTTGAATTTAACGGGGAGAAAATTAATCCTTTGTGGCTATGAAGGTTCACCAACCCTGACTTAGGACTTTACGAAAAGATAGTCGCTTTAGAATCGGCTCGCAATGTCGAATGAAAAATCCAGATAAATAAATTAAAAGAAAGAAAAAAAAAAAGNGATATATTGTGAGATATGTGATATAAAATCTGAAAAATATTGCCGTTCGGGAAAAAAATTGCTTCGTTAAGATTCATTTTCATCATTTGTGGCTTTTATAAATAATCTATACTATCTATAAAACAAACATGGTCAAAGTGAAAAGTAAATAAAGTGAAATGTTAAAAAAATTAAAAAGGAAATATTAAAACAATTAATTATGAGCAATTTTAAAAGAAAATGAAATGTTGAAAAAATTAAAAAAGTAAATGTTGAAAAAATTAATTATGAGCAATTTTCAAACCCGGCGGGTTAGCCCGATTTAATTTGACCCGTTTCTTCGATCTAACCTGTCGTCTTGACCCGATTTAAATTGATATGTTTTTCGACCGAAACGGTTCAATCGGTTGAACTACCCGGGTCGTACCGGGTTTCAAAACATTATGTTTAATCCCCAAATCCTCAAACTTTTATTATTTTTCGTTTATAACACATAAACTTTTTTTATCACTAAAACTATATGTCGCTAGAAAATCTCGTTGCTATGCACGGATATTCATCTGGTAGATTATTAAACATGATGGAAATAAGAATTGCAATTGCGTAATTATTTTATCTGATAAAAGTTTATAACTTACAAATACCTCAATACGTACATTTCTACAAATTTTCAAATGTCTGACTTGATTTTTTTTTTTTGGAATCTTTTGAAATTTTTGATGATTTTGTTAAAGTAAGCGATTTGATTTTCTTAACCATCTAACATATCTTTGCTCAAAAAAACCATCTAACATATCTCTTTGATAACAATCACTATTTGTCATTTAGATCGTGACACACACTAGTAATAAGTATCAGACGATTAGGCCCAAGCCTGATTTGTGAGTTATTTATTAAGTCTCAAAATTGCTGAAATGTTAAGAAATGTTTGAAAGAAGACTTTACACTACTTTTTCATGCGCAAAAATAATAATGAAAACAAATGAACATTATTTAATGAACAAAATAAATACGCAATTTCATGTCACAAAATTGTTTCAGCCGATCATCAATCAGCAGTCTCTCATTTGTTATAAAGAATTTATTAAAATTTTGAGTAACTTCTTTTTTAAATATGTGTTCATCATATATACATTACATCCTTTCTACACTTTTTACTAACCAATTTTTTTACATGATCTCACTTTTAAGAATGGTTGGTATGAACCACAAGGGGTGACGAAGCCATAAAAATATCAGTCTTCCAAAATGGAGGTCAATAGTTTGAATTTAACGGGAAGAAAATTAATCCCTTGTGGCCATGAAGGTTCACCAACCCCGACTTAGGACTTTACGAAAAGATAGTCGCTTTAGAATCGGCTCGCAATGTTGAATGAAAAATCCAGATAAATAAATTAAAAGAAAGAAAAAAAAAATCCTTATAATAAGCTATTAGGCATATTTAAATACGATATTCAAGTTAATGTCAATATAATAAGACGGGTTACATGCAAACAGGTTATATACCAGCTTTTGTTTTGAAAATGCATGTGCTAAAAATATACGGAGTAATTTTTTAACAGAGAATATCTATGTAATTGTGTTACTCGTATTTTGCATGAAATGACAAGATATATTAGATTTGATCATTGTAGAAATATATATCTATGCTGCTTTTGTGTATAAAAACATACACGTACTGTAAAAGTAATTTGAAATCTAAAACAAGGTTACGATAATATACATTTTAACCTTAATATGAACAAGTTGATGAGTTTTGTCGAAAACACAGTATTTAATTATTTATGTATCTTAGCTTCCCAACGAACATAAATAATGTAGAAAAAAACAACTATATTTGGACAAAACTCATAAATGAGTGGTACGAAGCTTTTCTTTTTTCTTTTAGAGCAAGGGGTGATCACATGACGTTTTGCAAAATCAACGTCACATCGTCATTTCACATTTCACGTTCACACACCAAAAACACCCTCTCTCGTATAACATGCCGTTTGTGTGCTATTTCACACTTTTTGACCCCATCATACCCAATTAAAACACAAACCCAACAATACAACCTAAAAAAAAAAAAAAAAAAAAAAAAAAAAAAAAAAAAAAAAAAAAAAAAAAAAAAAAAAAAAAAAAAAAAAAAAAATGGAAATGGCGCATTGTGAGTATACTCACATTTGAAATGGCTCAAGGTGGTACTGGTGTGGTAATATGCAAATGGCATGCTATTTCCCCTTGCTACATATGAATGGCGCAAGGCAAATGTGAAGACACCCCTCCCTCATATGTTAGAGTTTTCATTTTCTTTTATGTTAGAGTAAATAGAGGTGAGCGTGAGTAAGTTTGTATCGGCTTTTGCTAAAATCATTGCTCCACATCAAAAGTTTGATTTTATGTTTACCAAAAGAAAGTATATATTTTGTAGTTGTTAATCTGGTTTCTAGGGTTTATGGCTTTCTTCTGTTTGATTTTTGGTATTTTCGGACTTTTTTCATTCGAGGGCAAATATTTTATGGTTTGAACGCGTTGGGTCAATTTAATACCCAATGATCTTTAGCTTTATTTAAATTAACCTAAACTAAATACTAAAACTCACTCAAGGGAACCAACGAGTAACATCCTTATCGGCAAGACTACAAGGAAATCAAAGATACACTCTAATATCCTGATGCAGCTTCAACAAGTAGATTACATGAATTAGAAAAGGAAGATTTGAGTACGTGAGATCGTAACCGACAAAGTCTCAGTAAACAACATGATATATTGACCAGTTATCAACACTCTTAAATTTTTTTTCTTTTTTTTTTTTTTTTTTTTTTTTTTTTTTTTTTTTTTTTTTTTTTTTTATTTTTTTTTTTTTTTTTTTGTGAAAAGTAAAGCTTTCGCTATTTTCCACAAATAAACCCATTTAATATAAAGACTGAAGTATGTTGTAGGGTAATGATATTTACCTGCATGGCCTATAAAATATGTACAACGAAAATTAAACAGATAAAAACCATGCAGACTAAAAGCTCTGACAACAGATCTCCTAATCAAAGATATAACCTACTAACTCGTATAAAAGGTGTTTATGATTACTTGCTTGTTTATCATGTTAATGCATAAGCTCCACAACCTTCTTGCTCAGCAGAGAATCACAGCTTGATATTTTTGCTTCAATCGAACACTTTAGCGTTTATTGGGGAGAATCACTACTTGAGTTACGTCAGGTATCCACTGATATTGCGAAAGTAGAATTAGGACTACGAACCTATGTAAGTTAGGAGTGTACGAGCCACGGGTAACCAAGTCGAGTTGATTATGGATTGGCCCACAAAGGGTTTCGAACCCTTTGTGCTGTTGGTCGACCGATCGACTAAGGAGGAGAGATGATGAAGCATTTTAGGGTTAGAGGATCAAAAAAATGAGTATCTTAAGAAGACCTTTGTATTTATTGGCTTTTATGGGATAATCCTAATTGAATTAGGAAACCCTTTATTTTACCATAAGTATATTAAGTTTAACAACTTGTCAAACTTAACACTCTCTTGGGGTATTTGGCCGACGATCATCCCTAAGGGATATAGTTTTGCCTTTTACAGTTTAAATAAATTTATCTCTCGACAAATATCTACTCTGGTTAAATACCGTTTTACCCCTCTGTGAAAATATTGTCGTATTTTCAGTTCCTCTTAAGTTCCATTTCATTTCTTAACTTTTTCACATTTTCGCTTGCGTGTTTTTTTAGTGTACATCGGTGTGACCCTTTCACATTTTGTGAAGGCCAGTTGTGAAAGACTTTGTTCTTTGCACATAATTCTTTCGGACCCCTCCTTGAACAACAATACGAGAAGTCGAGAACCACTTTCACTATACCAAGAGGTTACTAGCAAAACATTATAGTACCCAGCTTACAGAAACCGATTCAATACCTAATATGTAGTGACTTGCAAAAACTCAAGCAACACCTCAACTGAGTTTAGGTATCAATATCTAATTAATTAAAAAGTGCTATATATGCATCTATTAATCTTGTGTAGGTGAGTCAATAAACGTTCTTTAAAAGATTGATTAGAGGGTAAGTTTATATGATCTTGGATGGGTCATGAGGTATGCTGGATCAACTGGACCGAGAAAACAACCAATGTTGACAACAAAGAAGTATTGTATAAATTTTATAACTTTTTTTTCTTTTTTCTTTTTTTTTTTTTTTTTTTTTTTTTTTTTTTTTTTTTTTTTTTTTTTTTTTTTTTTTTTTTCATACTCTTATTTGAATATTTGATATACGCGTCGTTTAATTCAAAATTATTTTGTACATTTGTGTGAACGCTTGTATATATTTTTGTCAATTTGTTTGATTAACTATTCACTATAAACATCACCTTTTAGATATTAATCATCCAATATTGAGTAGATTAATTTCATTGGACTAGCTCGCTTATTGGGCGAGTCTTGAAGCCAATATGTTATACGAAGGAACTAAACTATAGACCTGCGGGTAACAATAAAAGATTTATACTATAAGTAAGATAAAATTTATAACGACAAAAGAATGATAATTTAACATGTTCTATTTGTTAGATATTCTACACATGTTAAATCATGAATCAACATGCATATTCTCAAGTATAATTTGGCTTATTATCCTAATGTGTTTTAAAAAGACGTTAAAGGAATTAATGACTGAAAATATAAAACTCTATAGATTTTTGTGTTTTGCAAATTGCATGCTCAAGATACCTATTGAAGTTCTATCACCTAACGCGACATCGACTTGCTGTTATAAGAACCTTACAAGATGATTAATAACTTAATTCCCGTGTCATGTTTATAAGAAAAGAAAAGAAAAAAAAAAAAAAGAGTTTCCAATAAATGCATTATTTTTCATAAGTCATCAATTAAAAGAATCACAATAATTTACATAGTATCTTGTAGTTCAAACCGAAACTATTTCAGTGGCTTTTTATTAATAGTCAGATAATCAATAGGTCTATATGAAAAGACCTCAACGATTACATAAAAAAGTACGTTAGAGAAAAACCATGTTAGTAATACTATAATTGAAAAAAATGCAATAATAATGTTGAGTAGAACAATTTTATTGTACTATCCCGCTTATCGGGCGGGTCTTGAGCCAATATGTTACATTAAGGAATTAAATCTGTATTTGAGTTGCATCCTCCTAGTTTTGGATTGTGTTCAAAATAGACCCTGAAATTTCGGAAATGATTTAACTTTATAATTGAAATAGTCACCGACAAATGGCACCCGTGCTTTAAAACGATAAACGTCAACATCTTTTTGTCTGCTGCAGTTTTTCTTCCTTCTAGTCTATAGAGGGCGGCTTGTCATTAAATAATTTAAACCTTTAGACTTCATGTTCTTTATAGTTTTTAAATGGGGGTTGATTTGCACATCACATTTGTTTATACTTTCATCACACTCTGTGTATTACAGTGTTGTACATTGTGTTATACAGCTTGTACAAAATAGTGTTTTCATCAAAAAATTTGGTATGCAAATCAATCCCCTTTTTAAATTAAAACCTTTAGACTTTCATATATTCTTTATGTTTTTGAATGATCATGTTATTTAACATCTTTTTAATACTTTAATTCATGCATGGTATACTAAAAATACATTTACAAAGAAACTTAGATAAAGTTAACAAAATTTTGTTCAATGAATGTTAGACTTTATGTATTTATGACACTTATTTGGCAATGGAACATGATGCATGATTAGCATTAAGGGTTGTTTATTTTCTTTGTATCGAGTAAAAATATGAGTTCAAAACCTTTAGTTTTCTTCTTTAATTGTANTAATTAAAACCCTATCTCCAAACCACTTAATTTAGTAAATATATCTACTAACCACTAAATCAAATTTTTGGAGTTAATGAAAGTGAAATTTAATTAGACTTAATCCAGCTAACTCCCAATATTAACTACGAAAATGCTTCTTTTGCTTTATGAGATTATACACGTGTAGCATTTAAAGTAGTACTTCTTATAGCATGGGGTATGCCGGTATGGTGATATTTGTGTTTCGCCGTTGTGACATGGAGCCCAAAACGACGAGGTTTGTTGAAGTTTACCACACCGCAACCTTGGTTCGTTTGGATTTGGTTCGTTACAGTGAACCAATAAAAGACAAACAAACTTTTTAGAGGTATCCGTTTGGTAATAAAATGTTAACGTTAAAATTTGGAAAAGAAAATAAAATTGTGGGTGGTAGGGCCCAAATGAAGAGATTTGTTGTGATTTATATAATAGAGGGGGTTTTTGTTATCCTGGTTTGTTATGATATGGCACCGGTGGAGTCCAAATGAAGCTTAGTGAAGCTATCACCACACTTTATGCTCCTACGTTCTATATTTATTGATCATATTTTTGTTTCGGGTTGTTTCAATATAATTGTTTGTTTTTAAAAATAGATATGGAATTTAGTCTGAGTTGAGGTTATTATTATCACAAACATTAAAGAAGTTTTAAATCAATTAGTTAAGTTAAAATTGTAATTTTGCAAAAAGTAAAAAAAAAAAAAAAATGTAATAATGATGCTTTTATTAAATTGTGTGTGAGACTGAAAGAGTATTAAATTTTCTTTTATAACCAATGTCATAGTATGACATAAGGTGTGACTTTGTATCTAACTTTCACCGAGTTCCTAAAAGTAGCATTTTTGTACATTCAATTTAAATATTTTCACTTAAAATAGACTTTACAGAGTAACTTGCTTTATAATTCGATGACGTTCAAGTTCTTTGACACACAAAAAAATGCACAAAACTCTTGTTATGTATAATTTGTGTACGCGTCTAAAACACGATATCAATTAAACTGAGTCTAATACATCTTTTGTTACATAAACAAATGAATAAGTTGGTAATACCCGCGATGTAAACGTTTTAAAGTAGAAGACTATAGCACTTGTTTGAATGTCGTTAAACGAAACAATTTTTGTAACTTTTTCAAAAAAGGGCAAACCTATCCCGAAATTCATTTATGAACTCGATGGAATTCTTTCGGAGAACTACACTTCTCGCTAATCTTCAGTTGTTTTTTGCGAATGTTAAAATCGAATCCATAATCTATTTATCGAAAGCCCTCATTTTCTCGGCCACACAAAAAAAATTTACACTAAAATAGTATGAACTCGGAGGCTGCTCTCATTTTTCTTTAAAAAAGTCGTATGTCCCCTACGACTAAGTTGCTGTCTTTTGTTTCGTATAACCTTAAAACTTTCGGTTATTTAAGAATGAAACATACTCATGATAATGACAAACCACTTATTAGTAATTTTTTGGAATCGAGACTTAACGTATAATAGTGGTAAACACGTTTTTTGTCGTTGTTTGTGGATGGCCCAACGAAATGGACCAACAACACAAAGAAAAAAACAAATGGTAATGATCTTAAAAATATTTTTGAGCAAACATCAGGATCTTTGATTCCGTGACACAACTCATTAGTGAATTTGACCTTTTAAGTCTTTGTGCTAAAAGAGAATAGTTAACAAACATATGCCGTACAGTATAAAACAATTTTATTTTATTTTTATTTTCATTTTTATTTATTAATTTTCTTTTATAAAAGGGTGATTTGCAGTTTTGCACAAATAACTTTTTGATTTGCACACACCGATGTGCAAATAGTTAATGCGATAATAAATAAGAAAAATGATTGAGATGTCTAACAATATTACTAAACTTGTGTTTAAATCAACATGGCAATGATTTATTAGTTTGTGAAAAAATGGGTCTTTCTGCTATCACCAACAGGATGCTGGCACATCTAATCAATGCACAATAAACAAAGAAAACAATGTTTATCAATCTAAGTAAAAATGTACAAATTTCAATCCTTTCTTTAACCAGTTTTATAAAATACCAGTTGAGCCTCAATTGGGCTAGTGAAAGGTCCTAATATTAAAGTTCAAAAAAAGAGAGAAAGGTCTTATATTATATATGGGCCATAAAAGAAGTTGTTGGGCCTTAGCCAGAATATCAAAACACACAAATCAAATACAAAATCGAGCAAGCATTAAGTTACCGATACACGCATCTTCATCCAAAGCCGATCATCCACTGACAATAAATCTTTGACTTGGCGCATTGTTGGCCTTTCCCGTGGGTTGTCGTTCAAACATGCCCGTGTGACATTCAAAATTAAATGAGCTAGTTTCTCAACTAGAGGTGATGGTCGCGGAATCCGTCTATCTCCTACATTGGCTAGCAATAGATCATCATTCGACAATGTTGGTAGACATGATATAAGTTCTCCAGGATGCTTTCCCATAATCACTTCTAGTACAACAACTCCAAAACTATACACATCGCATTTCTCTGTCACCACCATCGTATAAGCAAGCTCTACATTGAAGGAAGCAGGAGAATCCAAAAAAAGTTGTTATATAACTTGAGAATAAGTATGTATAGTATATATAACTTTAAAATATATGGTAGTTACCTGGCGCAATATAGCCATACGTGCCTACAACCGCGGTCCAATTGGATGAATCCAGCTTTAGAAGCTTCGCTGTTCCAAAATCCGAGATATGTGCCTCATAATCAGAATCGAGAAGAATATTAGCTCCAGAAATGTCTCTATGAATTATAGGTGGTGTGCAATCATGGTGCATATAAGCCAAACCATTCGCTAAAGCCCTAACAATTCTTACTCTTTTCAGCCAATCCAGTTCCTTTGCTGTGATATCGCTACGTAAGAGCGATTTTAGACTTCCCTTCTCAAGATATTCGTAAATCAAAAATGAGTGACGAGCATGGAAGCAATATCCATAGAGTTTAACTATGTTTCTGTGCCTTATGTTTGTTAATGCTCGTACCTCATTTAGGAAGCCTATATGATCGTCATTCTCAGATGATGAATGAAGTTTCTTGACCGCTACTAAATTGTTGGGTTGTAACACAGCTTTATACACAGTACCGTATCCTCCCATTCCAATACAATATACATCATCAAAATCATTTGTTGCCTTGATGATTTCATCATACATTTCATGTCCATCAAAACTCGTTATTGAGAAAAAATTGCTGCCTTCTTCGCCTGATGGTTTCTGGGGAGAAGTTCTCTTTCTACGTTGATAAGCAATGAGGCCACACATGAATACACCAAGTAAAAGAGCCGTAAAAAGTGGGATCACAGTTACAAGGATGAGCTTATGATGAAAATGATTATTTTGACTTTCACAAAGTTTCAACCCTGTAACATTTCCACACAGACCATCATTTCCTTGTAATGTTTCTCCAGACACATTTAGAAAGACAACATATGGGAGAACCGGACCTGTGAGCTCATTGTAAGACAAGTCGATATCAATCCTTCTTGGCAAGTTAATGAAACCATTAGGAATAGAACCAGATAGCTTATTGTGAGAAAGATTCATCATTACCAGACTTTGTAAATTTCCAATTTCCGATGGTATCTCTTTTGTGAGTGAATTCCAAGATAAATCAAGAACATTGAGTTGACTTAATTTACCGATCTCCCATGGGATCGTTCCACTGAGCTTGTTATTANCGGACCTGTGAGCTCATTGTAAGACAAGTCGATATCAATCCTTCTTGGCAAGTTAATGAAACCATTAGGAATAGAACCAGATAGCTTATTGTGAGAAAGATTCATCATTACCAGACTTTGTAAATTTCCAATTTCCGATGGTATCTCTTTTGTGAGTGAATTCCAAGATAAATCAAGAACATTGAGTTGACTTAATTTACCGATCTCCCATGGGATCGTTCCACTGAGCTTGTTATTACTAAGATATATGTAATTGATTTGTACCCACTCACCAATATATCTTTGTAATGACCCATTTAACCTATTTTTTGATAGGTCAAGAGTAAGGAGGCCATGCAGTGATCCAAGCTCTTGAGGTATAACTCCTGAAAGGTTATTATCGCTCAAGTTTAAATTTAACAAACCTATCATCTCACCAAACTCTTTTGGAATCTGACCAACCAAATGATTTGAAGAAAGATCAAGCACTTGAATTGAATTCCCAAACTTTGGTGGTATGCTACCGCTGATGTTGTTATATCCCATCTTTAATCTAGTCAATTTTTTGCATTTTCCCCAGTTATGAGATAGTTGCCCATGAAATTTATTATGACTGACATCAAAGGAATATAAGCTTGGATAGACACCAAAACTATTCGATATATCTCCACGAAATTGATTAAATTGAAAGCTTGCTCTTATTAAGTTGCAATTCCATAGCCCTCTTGGAATAGGACCAGAGAGTTGATTTTGACTTACAGATATATATTGAAGTTTTCCCCCTTGGCACAAATCATGAGGCAATTGGCCAGACAACTGATTTGCGTCAAGATGTAGCCTAAACATTTGTAGACTTCCAATTCCTTGTGGTATAGGACCGGATAACTTGTTATCACAAAGATACAGAATCTGAAGGCTTATCAGGTTTTTTAACGATGAAGGAATTGAACCATTGAGTTGATTAAAGCTCAAATCTAATTCAGTGAGAGACTTCATATTCCCTAATTCAATTGGAATAGGTCCAGATAGTTGAGTTTGCCTCAGATAAAGGAGATTCAAAGACTCCAAATCACCCAACGATGAAGGAATTGGACCAGATAGTTGATTTTGCGACAGAGCTAAGCCAGTGAGAGACTTCATACTCCATATTTCTTATGGGATTGAACCAGTTAAATTGTTTCTGAAAAGTTGCAAACCGGTTAACTGGCTTAGCTTACCAATGGTAGGTGGAATTACACCAGAAAACTGATTGGTTGAAAAATCAAGATAGACAAGTTTGATCATGAGTCCGATTTCTGGTGGGATGGGACCAAAGAAGCTATTTAAACTAAGATCAAAATGGGTAAGATTGCCTAGAATAGAGAACGGGAACTGGTGAAGCGTACCTTTTAACTCAGACATCGAGAAGTTCAACAAGTTAATGTTCCCATCAACGTTGCAAGCAATTCCAAACCAAGAAGGGCACAGAGCGTGTGCACTAGTATTCGTTGGAAGGGGTGTCCAAGAAGATACAATTTGGGAGTTGTTTGGGATTTTAAGGCTTGCTTTCCATTTTTGAAGAGCATTTGCTTCCTCCAAAGAAGCAGAAGTAAACTTTGGTATAAATGAGAGAGCAACGAGTAGTAGAGCTAGATTTAAAAGTAAGAACTATGAAGAAGCCATTACTTGCTTTTGCATGTTTTTTTCTATAAAGTGAAGGCCCGTATGTCTTTATTTATAATTGAGCAACCTTTTTATCATATATCATATTCCAATTCTTGGAAATTAATTTTTAGGTGGCTGTTATTCCACAAGGTTTCCTTAAGGTTCCTTGGGGTGGGGATATTTGGTTAGGGGAGGTTTCAAGTTGAGTCCCATCCGGAACTTTTACCCCTTCAAGCAGTAAAGGAGGAACATGCGGGTCTCAGGGTCAGCATACTGTCGAATTGGATGTCACTGCTGGTCCTGAACCACCAACAACTAACAAACCGGTCTAAAAAAACTTTAAGAGTTTAGCTTTTTCCTTTGAAAGTGAAAAGTCCCGTGTAACTTTCTACAATGAATACATCGCCTAAAGTATTTTTATTTATTTATTTAATTTATTTTTCTTTGCTAAAATATTTTTCCACTAATTTTTTGCTTTCCTCCGCAACTTACCGGGCATGCATCAAGTCTTCAAGTGCCAAATCCCAACAAAGAATGTATACGCAAACTCACGTGGATAAAATTGACGCGGCAAAAAATTCTCGGTTCACAGATGTCTTCAATGAGACTCTAGGTGATGAAGAGGATCGAGAAGACGACATAACTGAGTAAGGATGTATTGTGAATTTTGAACTATTTCCTTTGTTGAACTTCTTCGTATTTGATATCAGGAAAAAAATTGTTTCAAGGGTCATTACATACTATTAAACATGCATAATTTCTAAAAGATGATATTAATATTTGTATCAAACATCATCAATCGCAACACCATGCTAATTAGACATAATCAAATTATTCTTTCAATAAATATCTATTCAAAATAGTTATCAATATTAATGCATAATGAAAATTTTATGTAAAAAAACCACACGTGCATGACTATTATGTAAAAAAACCACATGTGCTCCTAAGGTTATAGATAAATCTTATTTTAGAGATTTAAATTCTTAACAAATTTTATTATTAAAATTATACAGTTTATGCCCAAATAACTAAAAATTAGATATATTGTGACATATGTTAAAACACATGTAAGATTTATATCAAAGCTCCGTGCGCACACAAAATATATAACCAATTTATTATCTATTGGAAAAATAGCCTCTAATTTATTTATTATTAGAAAAGTCCGGGTCAACTAACAAGTAACAACTAATGATATGTGGTTGTAATATGCATATATGGTCCATTTAGTTAATGATATGTAGTGGTCCTATGTCCTAATAGCCACCGCTTGAACGTGTGAATGAGGGAACATGGAAAAGATTCATGAATAGGAGCACATGTTGGCAGTCAACGTGGTTAAAAATATAAGCAGCCCCTCTTACGACTTTTAAGATGATGATGATGATGATGATGACGATGATGATGATGATGATAATATAATAATAATAATAAATAGAGACTCTTTTAGCCTTTCTTTTCAAGCTTGGTATCTCGATGATGGCACTATTATTGGAGATACTTTAGTCGTGGGGAATGTTTTAAAGCTTATTATGTTGGATGGACCACGTTGCGGTTTGCACCTCAATGTTGATAAAACTGAGGTTTTTTGGCCAAAGGAAGATCCCAGAAGTAGGCTTGCGGGTGTTTTCCCGCCTAATATTGCCCGACCTTCACATAGTGTTAGATTACTGGGTGGCCCTGCTAGTGTGGACTTTGATTTTAGTAGTGAGCTTGTTATGAAAAGAGTTGCAAAAACCATTGAGCTTATGGGTGCCATTGCTAAGATTAATGACCCTCAGTGTGAGTTGCTGCTCCTTCGTGCTTGTGCCGGTATTTCCAAATTATATTTTTCTATGCGCACATGCTCTTCCCGAGTCTTTGAACGTGCTCAGATTTCATTTGATGCGGCACTTCGTTCTTCTCTGGAGCGTATTGTCACTGCCTCTGGACCTGGTTTTGGTGATTGGCAATGGAGGCTTGCCACCTTACCTTTTGCGTTTGGGTGACTTGGTGTGTACTTTGCAGGTGATGTCTTGAACTATGCATTCTTTGCGTCTAGACTCCAATCTGCTAGCTTGCAGACTAAGCTACTCCGACAGTCTGGTATCATAACTTTTGGGTCTTCCTTTTGATGATGCCTTGTGTATTTTTAATGCGAAAATGGAGATTGACTTTTTGAGTAATTCATCTGAGATCGCTGCCCCCAAACTCATGAAGAAATTGGCAGATATATATTTCACACGTGTTACCCATGTGGCGGATGAATCCATTTTTTCCCTATCTACACGACAAATGGCGTTATGGAAATCCCAAATGGAGGACTACACTTCGGATTGGCTTAGGGTGGTTCCGGTATCCGGTTTGGGTCAGATTATGAATGCTGGGACTTACCGATGTGTGTTATGCTATTGGGTAGGTGTTCCCTATTCTCTGTTCAGATGCCGTGCTCAGCTTGTTCCAGGGTCTTTACGGNCTAGTGTGGACTTTGATTTTAGTAGTGAGCTTGTTATGAAAAGAGTTGCAAAAACCATTGAGCTTATGGGTGCCATTGCTAAGATTAATGACCCTCAGTGTGAGTTGCTGCTCCTTCGTGCTTGTGCCGGTATTTCCAAATTATATTTTTCTATGCGCACATGCTCTTCCCGAGTCTTTGAACGTGCTCAGATTTCATTTGATGCGGCACTTCGTTCTTCTCTGGAGCGTATTGTCACTGCCTCTGGACCTGGTTTTGGTGATTGGCAATGGAGGCTTGCCACCTTACCTTTTGCGTTTGGGTGACTTGGTGTGTACTTTGCAGGTGATGTCTTGAACTATGCATTCTTTGCGTCTAGACTCCAATCTGCTAGCTTGCAGACTAAGCTACTCCGACAGTCTGGTATCATAACTTTTGGGTCTTCCTTTTGATGATGCCTTGTGTATTTTTAATGCGAAAATGGAGATTGACTTTTTGAGTAATTCATCTGAGATCGCTGCCCCCAAACTCATGAAGAAATTGGCAGATATATATTTCACACGTGTTACCCATGTGGCGGATGAATCCATTTTTTCCCTATCTACACGACAAATGGCGTTATGGAAATCCCAAATGGAGGACTACACTTCGGATTGGCTTAGGGTGGTTCCGGTATCCGGTTTGGGTCAGATTATGAATGCTGGGACTTACCGATGTGTGTTATGCTATTGGGTAGGTGTTCCCTATTCTCTGTTCAGATGCCGTGCTCAGCTTGTTCCAGGGTCTTTACGGGGGATATTTATGGGGACTATGCTGTATCATGCGCCGGTATTATTGGTATAAAACATCGACATAACGTGGTGCGTGATACTCTAGTTGACATTTGTTCTCGGTCTGGGATTCGGCTCGTAAAAAAGTTGATATCGGGCTTAGTGGAGAAAGGGACAAAACCTTACGTCCAGCTGATATGTTGCTTTAGTCATGGGATGGAGGGCTTGATGTATGTCTTGACTTGACAGGATCATCGCCCTTGACACAAACTGGTTTGGTTGATTTTGTGCCTGGTCGTGCGGCGATTGAGGCCGCACAACGTAAATGCGTCAAGTATAAGACTAAGTGTGCGGATATTGGATATGGGTTTCTCCCCTCCTCATTCTCTTCTTTTGGGGAACTTGAAAAGGATGCAGTGACCTTATTGAAGCGGATACGAAAGTTTTTGTGACTCAAGACATTCGGGCACGTGCTGCTACTCATATTTTTAGTAGGATTAGCTTTGCTGTAGCTAGAGGAGTGGGGGCCCAGATAGTTTCCCGGCTCCCCACTAATTTCTTGTAAATCTTATAAGTTTATAATAAAGTGATATTTATTATTAAAAAAAATAAAATAAAAATATACAAATAAAATAATGATGATGATGATGATGATGATGATAATAACAACAACAACAAATAACAATAATAATTCAGGGCATGCTTGGTTCAAATTAGGGAATGGGAAAAGTAAAAGCAAAGTGAATGCAAAAGAATATAATGAGCATTCCCCCAATTTATTGGGTAATGGCTCATTACCCATTATTACCAAGCACATTTTTTTATTATGTTTCCCATTCCTCACCCCCGTTAACCCCCTACCAAGCATGCCCTAAATGTCTCCAATATGACATAAATGAAAGTTCATTGAGATCATTTGATCCTACCATAAATTGCTATCCAATTTTATCATATTTTTTTGTCGATCTCTTGTAACTGTCACCAATAATTCATATCACTGTCACAAATAATTCAACCCATAATAACTACATATAACAACCCGAACGTTGTGCTTATATGTGATTGACAGAATAATCCTACCACAATTATGTGTTTACCAAAAAATGAAATGAATGTGGACCAAGAAGTCACCAATAATTCTTATCCTTACTAATATAGTGGTTGCCACATACATCAAACCTCTATACGACTCGACAACTAAACATTATCACATGCGTATATTGTTGGGATTTCATATTGATATAACTATCAATACTACAACTACGTAGCGGATGAATCTAGTTCAATGTTTATTGAGAAAAATGGATTCACGGCATTTCGAACCAATAAGTGGTTAAGATGATGACATTTTTTTTCGGTGCAAACGGTGAATTATATTAATCACAAACAAACTTACATACATTCTATTTTCATACAGAAAAAACAAACAAGCTAATCTATCCGGACCAACTAACACTCAGGTTATTCAATATCAGACCTTGCTAATGCCATATCTCTGATGTCACAGATTTATACCCAGAAAATCATAGCTGCACTATAACATAAACCATGCCAACTTGATTATTGATTCACCAAAATGCACCTACCATCTAGCTACATTTTCACATCATGTTTCCATCAAACCATTCAACCCGCATCCACAATAGTAAGATAGAATAGATGTGTGGCTTCACTAGGAACCCATAACCCATCCATTGGGGGTCTCTGCCAATCAATCTACATTTCCTTCTCAAGAAAGGCTTCAATTGATTGGGAACACACACCCTCAATGATGACCATCTAATCCTCCTGTGACAGTACATTGGGTGGACCAAGAAGGTCCATCTTTCATACACTCTCTATTCCACCCATCATGCACTATCCTCCTAGGCCATATACCCTTCACAAAGAGAAGACCTACATTATGGTACATCTTATCCAGTTAAACCTCCTTTTCATCCAAAAGTAGATACTAGCTCCCTCCCAAGGCCAAACTAGCATAGCTACTAGGACTAATTAGGTACAGTTAGACCAGATTAGACTCCAAGGTACTAGGATCTTCTACATTGTTATGACCAGAAAATCAATGATCTTTATAAAAGCAGAGATCATTTCTTGACAACAAACTTGTCCAGTAGTTATATAATGACCCATTTAACCACCACACTCCACTCTGCCAAACACACCTTAAGCTCAACAAAATAGCATACTCCCACACTATCCAAATACCACATACTCTATACTTCCATACAATACCTCATACTAAATCCTCAATCCAAACACCCCATATAATCACTTTTGAATGCCCTTAACATACTTAAATTGAATGTTCCACTGTTCTAGCAACAATGATGGTTTAAATGGACTTTTTAACTGTTAAACTCATTAGCTGCAGTCTTATTTGCTCAGTGATACTTAGAATAACACCCTCTGCACTTTGAGTTTTAAGTTTAAAAAGTCTTTCATTCCTTTCTCTCCATATCCCATAAACAGTTGTAGCAATAATGACCCTATTTAAAATGCTCCAAATAGAATTGTTGCAAGGTAATGATGCAATCTTTTGAGTAATTAGATCCCAGTCATTAGGTAAAACATCAGCTTTCATCTTGTTCTTCATAACAGACCATACTTTTGAAGTATATTCACATAAGAAAAAGAGGTGGCTGTGAGAGTCATTAGTTTTCTTGCATAAAGGGCATAGGAGAATCTCAGAGCACCATTTCATCATTCTATCTTGAGTGAGTAGTCTTTTTTGGAAAGCCATCCATAGAGTGAAAGCATTTTTTGGATTACACTGAGAAAACCAAACTGTTTTCCACCAAGGCACAATTGGATTTTCATCTTTCAAATCTTTCCAGCCCTCTTTTGTAGAGTATTCACACAGTTGTCCATTCTTGGATCTCCATTTGACAGTGTCATTAATATTATCATCAAGAATAGGAACCTGAACTTGACTTAGCCCATGAAATCTAACATACCAATCTTGTGGCCATATCCATCTGTTGTGATCAACCATATCAGCCACAGTGTATTCATTCTTGAATCTTGCATCAAATATACTTTTCATAGGAACAATGTGTGATAATGGGCCAATATTATGCCATAAATCATGCCACATAGATGTTGATTTACCATTTCCAATAACACTCATAATAAATGGCCTAATTTTTCCTCTCAAATTCAATAAGGCTTTCCATGTCCCACTGTCACTATGACCAGTCTCAACCTTCCAAAAACTTTTACCTTTCAACTTTACTCTATTCACCCATTTGACCCACAAACTGTCTTTATCAGCAACCAATTTCCATATATGTTTAATTAGTAAAACTTCATTCCATTTTCCAAGCTGTTTCAATCCTATCCCATCTTCCATTTTAGGACTAGAAACAATAGAGCAGGCCACTTTAGCTTTACCCTTTGCACTGTTGCCCTGATTCCACAGGAATCCTTTTAGAAGCTTATCAATTTCTTTAACAACTGATTTAGGGAGCATAACCACAGAAGCCAAGTAATTCTGCATAGCAGCTAAAACAGAGGCAATGAGCTGTAATTTCCCAGCATAAGAAAGCACCTTGTTCTTCCAGTCTAGAATTCTATTCTTTACCTTGTCAACTAGAACTTTACAATCATTAATTCCAATTTGCTTTGCAAGAAGGGGAATGCCCAAGTATTTAACAGGAAGCTGACCAACTGTAAAAGGCATAATATCAAGGATCTTTTGCTTCTCACCAACATCAACACTGCCAAAAAATATTGTGCTCTTCCCCATATTAGGCTTCAATCATGAAGCATTACTAAATTCTTCCAATGTATCTCTAATAACTTTGACAGAATAATGATCACCATGACATAAGACAAGAAGATCATCAGCAAATGACAGGTGAGTTAGCTTGATTTCCTTGCATCCTTTGTGATACTTGAATCCAAAACTTTGGTTAACATTCCTAGTAATCATCAGAGAAAAAACTTCCATAATGAGTGTGAACAGATAAGGGGATATGGGGTCCCCTTGTCTCAATCCTCTACCACTTTTAAAGTGTCCTTTCCTTTCTCCATTGATGTAGATAGTGAATTTTGCAGAAGTTACACATTTCATAATCCAATTGACCATCTTATCATGAAAACCAAACTGCTTTAAAGTACATTCCAAAAACTCCAACTTACAGTGTCATAGGCTTTATCAATATCCACTTTGAGTGCACATCTTTTAGCCCCATTCTTGCAGTTGTAACCTTTTAACAGCTCTTGAGTGAGAAGAATGTTATCTTGTATCAATATCCCAGGGACAAATGCACTTTGATTGACATTAACTAGCTTATTCAGTAAAGGCTTTATTCTATTAGTGAGAATTTTGCTAATGCACTTGTATAGAACATTACAACATGCTATAGGTCTATACTCAGTAATTTTGGTAGGATGAGCCACTTTAGGGATAAGGGAGATTAGAGTGGCATTTACTTCACCTAAAAGCTTTCCATTATTGAAGAACTCTTTGATAGCAGTACAAACATCCTTACCCATAATACTCCATGATTTCTTGAAGAAAGTAGAGGAATGTCCATCTGGCCCTGGGGCTATTGTATCACCAATGTCAAAAATGGCCAATTTGATTTCTGCATCAGTGATCTCTCCAATCATATCAGCAGCTTCCATTTCATTCAATTTGTTTACAAATAAATTCTCAACATCATGAATTGGTAAAACATTATCAACTGCCCCCAAGAAATTACTTAAATAGCCAACAAATTGATCAGCCACCTTATTTCCATCAAATCTTTCCCCTTCATCATTACAAACACTGAGGATTCTATTTCTATGTCTTTTGCATTTAATGACTTTGTGGAAGAACTTACTGTTTTTATCACCATTTTGCAACCATGTGATTTTAGCTTTTTGGAACAATAGTTTTTCTTCATCATCTACAGCCTCCATATATTTGTTCAAGCATTCAGCTTCAATGGCTTTTGTTTGAGAGCAGTTGGGATTAAGCACCATTTGAACTTGAGCTTGTTTCAATTCTTCTCTAAGCTTGGCCACTTTCTCAAAAAGGTTGCCATTACTCCAATTAAGCTTGTTTAACGGCTTTTTAAGAGCTTTCAGCTTTTTGACCACCTTATACATGCCACATCCCTCAATTTCATTCACCCATACCTCTTTTACAACTGCAAGAAAGTTAGGTTTATCAGTAATATAGTTTGCCAGTTTGAAAGCTCTAGTTCTTTTTGGTAGACTGTTTGGGATATTTAGGATAGCAGAGCTATGGTCTGAGGTCATAAAAGGCAGAAATCTTCCAAAAGCAGAAACATATTTGGACATAAATTCCTCATTAACCATTATCCTATCAAGTTTCTTCATTACACTTGAACTAGCTTTGAGAGGCGATTTGATCCAAGTAAAGAATAGACCAGAACTGCAAGCATCTTCCACTTCAATACTATTAAAACAATCACTAAAGTCCTGCATATCATTAGTCATATGAGAGCCTCCAGATGAATGTTGTTCAACCTTAAGAGTGACATTAAAATCACCCATTAGAAGCCAAGGGTTATCTCCAATAATGTGCTTATCAACCTGAAGCTCTCTCCATAAATTCTTCCTTTCAGCACCATAATTAGCAGCATACACAAAGTTGCAGAAGAATTTTACATTAGAATTAATCACCTCTATCACACACAACACAGTTTGCCTTGACATATGAAGAACCATCAAATTCACATCATCACCATTCCACCCAATGAGAATCCTGCATCCATTTTGACTATAATCAATATTAGAACACCAATTCCATTCACCAAAAATTCTTTCAGCAGTAGTTTTAACTTTTATAGGCTTGATATGAGTCTCAATGATGGTACACACACTCAGCTTTTCTTCTCTAATCATTTGAATTATTTCATCCTGTTTTTTCAGTTGATTCATACTCCTGATATTCCATGTAGCAATTTTAAACTTCATGAAAAATTGGAAGTAGGTAGATCCAACTATCAATTAAGCACAGTTGTATCATTGCCATTACATTCATTGGCAAAAGAATTATGGTATTTGGGTAGTGGTTTATGGTCTCTTCTTCATCTTGATTTTACTTTTGTATTCACCTTTCTTGACCAATGAAGAGTGATAGATCTGAGGTCAAACTGGTCGAACCCGGACTGAGTCAATTTGGTTAACTCAGTTAATAGGTTTCCTTACTCGAAGATTTGTAAAAAAATTGAAAAGATTATCCTTACTCGCAGATTTTTGAAAATTTGACAAGGATTCCTTACTCGAAGATGATAAATGAAAAAACCCTTACTCGAAGGTTTTTGTGTTACACTCCTAACTCGGAGAAATCCCCATTGAATCTTACTCGAAAATATTCAAGTCTTACTCGAAGAAACTCAAAAACTGAGTTGCTTACTCGAAAACTTCAAACCCTTACTCGGAGATCTTCAAGTAAACCCTGAAAAACCCATAAAATGAAACCCATAAAAATGAGATTTTTACCAATAAACCCACCAGATCTGATATGTTTGACCATAAAAAAAAATTCACAGGTTATGATTCAACACAGGTTAAAGCTGTTAAAAGGTTTACCAGATACGACTAAAAAAATTTGCTCAGATCTGAAAACATAATAGTACGGACAGCTTAAAACAAGTACGAACCACTAAAAATCAACAAAGTATAGCAACCTGGCTCCTTATACCAATTGTAGGATCGAAAGTATAGATGATTTATGTGGTTCGGGAGGTCTAGGTTGATCAAAGAAGATGAATGGATTCATCTTTTAGTGAGAGAAAGTAGAGAGAGGGTGGATAAGAAAGGATACTTTTATTAATAAGATGAAACAATACAATGACCTAACACTTAACCACACCCCTCATGGAGAGTCATGAGGGGTATTTATGGGCTCAACACATTACAAGTTTGCTTAACGTACATAAGTAGTCCCTATTGGCACAACTTGCTACATATCTAGTCCAATTCACGTATGTGACGTTATCTTTATAAAAGAGCGAGGCTAACAGAATCGAATGTGAATATTGTATCTACTGAAACAAATACTATACTTGAGGATGCTGGAAGTTGTTGGATCGTTATATTCTGACCAAACTATTTTATATAGCTTGTTAAAGGTTTAGCAGTCATGGATAAATCCTAAACTACTAATAATGAAACACTGAATCACTCTGTTTAAGTATGCGGAATTACTTAACAAAGCTAAGAAGAATAACAAACTTCAACGATTATATTAATCACCTTGAATCTGCTTATCGAATACAGACTCACAAACAACCCTAATATCTCTAATATCGAACTTTAGCTTTT
>LBNU01033797.1:173627-186282 GCA_014162995.1 Artemisia annua
TCCTTCATTTCTTGATACTTCAACTTCTGTAAACCTTTGTATCCACAACCTTTCAAATAACTCATATAAAAATTTCTTTCTTGGGATTTTGTCATTGGTCTTCTTGGTTGAATAACCATCTCTCTTTCTTTTACAAACTCAGCATCAAGTTCTGCTTGTAACTGTTTAGCAGCTTCTTCACCTTTAGATTCTTGAATAGCTCTTATTTGTGCTAAAGAGAATTCCTTCTTCTTCTTCTTTTTCTCTGGTTCTACCAAGATTCCTTTCCCTTTGTCTTTAGGATCAGTTTCTTCAGTAGGTTGAGGAGAAGATTTTGCTTGAGTATGTTCAACTTCTTGAATAACAATGCCTCTAGGTCTGGATATACTCATCATAATCTCAGCAATAGTATCATCATCACTATTGGTGGATTTTCTAATCTCTTCTTCCTGAACTGGATTGGATGGACCCACATCTTCTTCAAAATTTAAGGTCCTTGGTGTAATAAGAGACTGCCTCATAGTACCTTGAGCAATATCTTGAGCAAAACCAACACCAGTATCTTCCAAATCCAATTCTTCTTTATCACCACTTCTGATTAGAATATCAGCTTTTTGAAGATTTATTTGCTCAGTCTCATCATTCTTTCTTTCAACAGTATCTTGATGAGAAATTTGTTCTTCAAGTGGTGTTTGTAACATATTAACAGCATCTTGATCAATAGCATCAGTACTTTGATCAACAGTCTTTTCTTCCACAGTCTTTTCATTCAGAACTGTATTTTCATTAACAGTATCTTGAAAGACAACATCTTCATTCAAATTCACTTCCTTATTCCTCCCCAATGTGAATGAAGATAGCTTTCTCAGCCTCCTCCTTTTAGACTTCTGGAGACCTTCTGAGTGTTGTGGAATGAGAGACTTGACTAATTTCTTCAATTTCTGATACTTCTGTTGAAGAGCTTCCATAGCAATAGCTTGAACATCATAAGCTCTCTTCAACCTCTTCAACTCTCTTGTCAAGGCATAATTATCCAAAACCTCTTCTTCATCAGGTGTAACCACATTAGCTCCCTCATCTCCTCCAGATGTCTGAGAACCATCTGTGGAAGTATAATCATTGGGGGTTGAAGATTGTTGTACACCATGATCTGAATCTTCAATAGCAGTACCTTGCAGAGAAACAGTCTTTTCAGTTGAAGCAGTCTTTTCCCTTGAAACAGTCTTTTGAGAGACTTCTTGAACTAGTGAAGAAATAATGTTGTGAGAGACATCTTCTTCATTCTTAGACTGTTGAGAAGTATCTTGAGATGGAGTGGGAGCAGAGTCTGTATGTTCAGATGCATCCTCTGAATCTTTATGAGCAGCATCTCTAACAACTTGTGCTACCTCCAACATGTAAGCAGTGAGAGGTGTATTCCTACCAGAAAATTTAGCACTCTAGGTGGACATGAAGGTAAAAACGTTATCTGGAAGAGAAACAACTGGCAAGAATTCTTGTGGTTTAGAAACACCCTCAAGCTGTTTATTCAAGAAAACCTGTAGGAACCTAGGATACATCAAGAATGGAGAACCATTCTTGATGTGCTTAACCATACCATCAAGGATCATCCAAGAAAAATTGAATGGCTGATTTGTAGCTAGTCCTACCAAGGCAGAGGCTATTGATTTGGGAAATTCATTCCAAGCAGTACTCTTGTTGCTTAGACAATGAAGTAGGACATGGATCAAATATTTCCAATGAGGACTGAATAAGGGTTTTTCAAAGGTTAGCTTGCTAAGTGAACCCTCATATCCAATATCCCTAAGTGTATCCCAAAGTACCTCTTTAGCAAAACAAGCAGTACCTTCTTCATCATTAAACTGAAGGTCTGTTCTGATAGAATTCTGTGTAATGCGAATATTGCGCCCAGCAACCTTTGCTATAATAAACCAAACATCCATCTCCTCCCATCCAGCTTTAGCAGTAGCCCAAAACTGTTGAATCCAAGGTGCAATAACATCGGGATTGACCAAAATAGCATAATTGATTGATGACCCAGTGAGAAAATCAATTATATCATGAAAATCAACATTCAATTCCGTTTTATCCAGGTTGGCTACCATATTGTGACGATTACAAGTGGAACGAGCCATTGGTGTAGGATTGAGAAAGTTATTGAGAAAACGGCGAAGGTAATGTGTATAGAAAGTGGAGTGTTAGTTATAAAGAAAGAGAAAAGTTCGGTAGGGTTAAGTAAATATGGGTAAGATTTAAAAATCAGATCCCAATAAATACTCAATCTGTTATTTTTATCCCTTATTTCTTTCCAATAAATTAAATAACTGTTACCACATTTTTTGACCGTTGTATAATAACAGTACTTCCACGTCAGCATAGCAGTACCTTCATATAGCCGTTGAGCAGTACTTTCAGCATCCAGAACCCAATTGCCTATAAAAAGACTCTTCAGTCACCTTCCTTCATCACAAAAGCATATCAAAAACTTATCTTCATCTTTCAAAACCATAATTTCACCATGAGCAACTTTCCATTTGTGTATATCTCATCAGATGACTCAAGTGACACAGAAATTGAGTTTAACTTTGACTCTGATTCTGATTTAGACTCGGCGGAACCCTTCTGAGGGTGCTGCCGTTTCCGCCAGAGCTGACACTTGTTTGTGTATAAATACCAAACAACTTGCAAGAAATTTCTCATCACTTTTAGGATATACGTCATTAGTTCCATAGGAAATAGAGACCATGTCAATAGATGTCTTTGTTACATGCTCTATAGCATTTCCACGGGTCAACCCTTTAACCTAGCCTACTACCTAGCTAAAAGAATGGCCGACATACCAATAGTAGGAACAACCGCTCTACCTTATGGAATGCTCCTTACTCGCGTCTTTAGAGCCGTCTCTCCGATTCCTCCAAACAATAGGGGAATTAAACTCGACTACAATCTTGTAGATCACATATTCGTCCCTCTAAGTGACAAGAGAGTGTTCAAAGTTAAAGGGAAACGCACTCGCTCTCCTTCACCATCATCACCATCATCCGACATGAGCGAAGATGGAAATCTTCCAAATTCAAAGCTAGCACCAATTGACTATGTTCAACAACTTCCCACAATATCGAATGAGTTCGAAGAATTCAAGCAAACAAAAGGAATGTGGAAGTGCATGGCAAGGTACATGGAAAAGATGAAGAAGAAGTTGGATAGCTTGTGTGATAAAGCTTAAGGAATGTTTGGCACTAGTTGCTTTTAGAACGTTGTAGACGTTAAACTATGTGTTTCTTGTTAAACTTTCATGTTATTTGCTTGTATGCATTATTACTTGTGTTTGACAATGTTTATGTCTCATTACTTGCGTTGAATGATGATATGTATTCTTGTTGAATTTTCATGTTTATGTTATTATTACTAAATATGGAAATATTCGCTAGCCCCCGGTCAAAGTCCAATAAGACGAGTGTCTTGATGTCTAATTTTTGTATTTCCTAACCCGCTATACATTATATTTTTGTTTTTAAGAGTTTTCGAATAATTTGAAAATCGTCTTGCGGGTCAAAACGGTGGACTGCCTCGTTTTAGAGGCCTGCCGGAACTGACGGAACCCTCACAAAGGTTCCGCCAGTGCATTTTCTGGGTAACCCAGTGTTTGGCCCAACGGAACACAAGGAACCCTCAGGAGGGTTCCGCCTGTGTAACCCGAAGGTTCCGCCAGTCCACTGCAGAAAATTTGTCCTATCAGTGATACTTAGAATAACACCCTCTGCACTTTGAGTTTTAAGTTTGAAAAGTCTTTCATTCCTTTCTCTCCATATCCCATAAACAGTTGTAGCAATAATGATCCTATTTAAAATGCTCCAAATAGAATTGTTGCAAGGTAATGATCCAATCTTTTGAGTAATTAGATCCCAGTCATTAGGTAAAACATCAGCTTTCATCTTGTTCTTCATAACAGACCATACTTTTGAAGTAAATTCACATAGGAAGAAGAGGTGGCTGTGAGAGTCATTAGTTTTCTTGCATAAAGGGCATAGGAGAACCTCAGAGCACCATTTCATCATTCTATCTTGAGTGAGTAGTCTTTTTTGGAAAGCCATCCATAGAGTGAAAGCATTTTTTGGATTACACTGAGAAAACCAAACTGTTTTCCACCAAGGCACAATTGGATTTTCATCTTTCAAATCTTTCCAGCCCTCTTTTGTAGAGTATTCACACAGTTGTCCATTCTTGGATCTCCATTTGACAGTGTCATTAATATTATCATCAAGAGTAGGAACCTGAACTTGACTTAGCCCAGGAAATCTAACATACTAATCTTGTGGCCATATCCATCTGTTGTGATCAACCATATCAGCCACAGTGTATTCATTCTTGAATCTTGCATCAAATTTACTTTTCATAGGAACAATGTGTGATAATGGGCCAATATTATGCCATAAATCATGCCACATAGATGTTGATTTACCATTTCCAATAACACTCATAATAAATGGCCTAATTTTTCCTCTCAAATTTAATAAGGCTTTCGATGTCCCACTGTCACTATGACCAATCTCAACCTCCCAAAAACTTTTACCTTTCAACTTTACTCTATTCACCCATTTGACCCACAAACTTTCTTTATCAGCAACCAATTTCCATATATGTTTAATTAGTAAAACTTCATTCCATTTTCCAAGCTGTTTCAATCCTAGCCCACCTTCCATTTTAGAACTGCAAACAATAGACCATGCCACTTTAGCTTTACCCTTTGCACTGTTGCCCTGATTCCACAGGAATCCTTTCAGAAGCTTATCAATTTCTTTAACAGTTGATTTAGGGAGCATAACCACAGATGCCCAGTAAGTCTGCATAGGAGCTAAAACAGAGGCAATGAGCTGTAATCTCCCAGCATAAGAAAGCACCTTGTTCTTCCAGTCTAGAATTCTATTCTTTACCTTATCAACCAGAACTTTACAATCATGAATTCCAATTTGCTTGGCAAGAAGGGGAATACCCAAGTATTTAACAGGAAGCTGACCAACTGTAAAAGGCATAATATCAAGGATCTTTTGCTTCTCACCGACATCAACACTGCCAAAAAATATTGTGTTGTTCCCCATATTAGGCTTCAATCCTGAAGTATTACTAAATTCTTCCAGTGTATCTCTAATAACTTTGACAGAATAATGATCACCATGACATAAGACAAGAAGATCACCAGCAAATGAAAGGTGAGTTAGCTTGAATTCCTTGCATCCTTTGTGATACTTGAATCCAGAACTTTGGTTAACATTCCTAGTCATCATCAGAGAAAAAACTTCCATAATGACTGTGAACAGATAAGGGGATATTGGGTCCCCTTGTCTCAAACCTCTACCACTTTTAAAGTATCCTTTCCTTTCTCCATTGATGCAGATAGTGAATTTTGCAGAAGTTACACATTTCATAATCCAATTGATCATCTTATCATGAAAACCAAAATGCTTTAAACTACATTCCAAAAAACTCCAACTTACAGTGTCATAGGCTTTAGCAATATCCACTTTGAGTGCACATCTTTTAGCCCCATTCTTGCAGTTGTAACCCTTTAACAGCTCTTGAGTGAGAAGAATGTTATCTTGTATCAATCTCCCAGGGACAAATGCACTTTGATTGACATTAACTAGCTTATTCAGTACAGGCTTTATTCTATTACTTCTAACAATGTTAATGTTTTTACTTTTTATAGATTCATATTATGAATATGTTAAAAAATGGATATAATCTTGTAAACCAGATTATGGACGGAGGAAATATCATATCATTTCCGCATTGCATAAAAACGTAGCTTGAGGAATTGTGAAGATGGCGTGGTTGCGTGGGAGGGTAGCGTTAGGCAGCTTTCCAGATTTAGCTGGTGCGGTTAATAAGATTAGCGAAAGCGTTAAGAACAACATTGAGAAGAATTTTGATAATGCTCTTGGTTCTGTGTCTAACGCTAATGGTACGTTATTTGGAGTTGTTTTTGATATAGCAAACTTTTATTCTGTTGTAAATACATGATGTACGCATGTTATCAAATGTCACTTACATACATTGGTACTGAATATAAGTTTGTTTTATTTTAACAAAAAACTTCACTAGATATTCTTTTTACTATAAGTTGCTAGATGTCAATTATGTTATAATCCTTAACACTTAACCGCAACATTGTATATATATGACATGTTATGAGACCGATCTTTGCCGTATGTTGGGATGAGAATTTTATAGAACAACTAAATATGCATTTGCTTTGTTCAAAAAATAAAAAATAATGCAGTTGCTTGATAATTGCTCAATGTTGTGATGCAAAGGTATAAGAGTCGCGGTATGGAAAAACCAATCTAAAACTAATCATGGTGGGATTTTTATTTATTTATTTTTTTATTTATTTTTTTTTTTTTGAACTCCTATTTGTTTGAGTCCAGATTCAAACGCATGGTCTCCCGAGTTCATGCCATTTATGGGACAAAAAGATGGAAGTGGCACTGTTGATTCTTCCAAAAAGCTTGAATCTTCAGATAAACACGTCTCTTCTTGTAAACACGAGTCAAAACATGATTCTTATGAAAAACACGAATCGTTAAGCCATCCAAAGGAAGTCGCTGATGCTGAGATCATCTCAACCAGTGACACATTTTCCGCCTGTAAGAGAAGCAGGTTTAGAAACATTAAAGCCTGTAGAGCATCAAGACCAACCTGTTGATGTAAACATGGTAAATCATGATGAAGCAAAAAGAGAGGCTGAAAAACCCATGGATACAAAAACTGATATGCAGGGTCAAACAGATATTAGAACTAAATTTCAAAACGAAGCAGAAAATATGGCTGAAATACCTGTAGAAACTTGTATTTCAACATCTAATAAGGCAAATGCCATCACTGACAGCTACACTGAAGCAGAAGCTGATTCACAAACAAGACCTAGTGTTAACGATGCTGTGGAGAAATCTGCAGACCAAGTTGAGACCACTTCCCCTGAGATAAATGACGTGCAGACTGCTTTTAATTTGCATAAGAGTGAACATGAACCAAATATAAAAGACAAAGTAACCACACATGAAGATGAAGAAATGGAATCAAAGCCACTTGGATCTCAAACTCTACCTGAAAGTGTTGAAAAAGGTCAATCGCAGTTATTGACAAGTTCAGATGACACTTCTGAGATGCTTTCTGATGTTGTGTCTAAAGAAGACAATGAAAATGCTGAAGTAAATATTGTGAAACAGCTAGCTTGTGATGACGAGAGATTTGAGAAAGAGCACCTCCCAAGTTTGGGAAGCAATTTACATGACAATGCAGATTCTACAGTATATATGGAGAAGGTGAAAAAGGAAATGAAGACGATGGAGGCTGCACTTTTGGGAGCTACTAGACAAGCTCAGGTATCGTATGAGAAAATAGATTTTCTTGATATACGGTGGAGGCTGTACTTCTGGAGCTGCTAGACGTTAGTATTATTTATGTGCTCATATGTTACGTGTTACAGGCAAAAGCTGATGAAATTGCAAAGCTGATGAATGAGAATGAGCACCTGAAATCTATAATTAATGAGAAAGTATGTAGTTTCAAGTTATTTTTCTTAAATGTGTGTATTATAATCAGCCAAGCTTCTCTTACATGATTCGTCTGTTTTTTCTTCTCTTCTGACTCTTAGTTGCCACGCAGAGTAAATCGTATGAAGCTGACATTGAGTCACTACGAGAAGAGTATCATCAAAGGGTATCGGCTCTTGAAAGGAAGGTAACTTTTTTGTATTCTTTTGCAAAATATCTAATCTTAAGATTTCTACTTTGAGAATTACTTTATGGAAGTATTGGAAGATCGAAGGTTTTATGGTCTATGCTTAAAAACTGTTCCAATCATCAAGGTGTCTTGATTATAAGAGAATTTCAAGTAGTTTTGTATTTAACATATCTTTTTATACTTGATAACTTCCGGGAACGACCACATAGCTAATGTTTCTAATATTTGATTGCTACATGTTAACTCAGCTTCAATAACTCAGGTTTATGCTCTCACAAGGGAAAGGGATACACTACGTAGAGAGCAAAATAAGAGAAGCGACGCCACTGCTCTTCTGAAAGAAAAAGATGAAATAATTACTCAAGTTATGGCAGAAGGTAATAATCAGTTACCGTTTGAGATGAGGTTACCCAAATTCAAGCAAAAACTATAACACAAATGATGGTTTCATTATCTTATTTTCATTGATAGGTGAAGAGCTATCAAAGAAACAAGCTGTTCAAGAATCCACAATTAGGAAATTGCGGGCACAGGTACAAATTAAATATATAGGAAAATTGTCCAGAAATACATCTAACTTGCCACCTTTTACTTTTGTATACAATGAACTTTTTTTTTTCCTATTGTATGCACAAACTTTCTTAATCACCCCTATTGTAACAATATTACGGGTTTTTATTCTATTAATTACACCGTAATTAGTGTGATTAAGTATTGCCACGTCATCAAAAAAGCGTTTTATTGATACAATAGGGTGATTAAGAAAGTTTGTGCATACAATAGAAAAAAAAAAAGTTCATTGTATACAAAAGTAAAAGGTGGCAAGTTAGATGTATTTCTGGACAATTTTCCCTTAAATATACTCTCTTGTATCCAGAGTCAAAAAGTGTACCGTTGCACACTTTTTAATTATTTATATTTTGTTTTTCTTGAGAATCGTAAATCAGAGAGATTGAAGAAGAGAAGAAACGAATGATTAACAAGCTACAGGTAATTATAATAATTATTTTTCAAGCTAAAGTTGTTGCTTGTATTTTAATTTTCTGAATAATTTTCAGATCGAAGAAAACAAAGTCGAGAGTTTAAAGAGGGACAAAGCAGCCACTGAGAAGCTGTTACAAGAAATAACAGATAAGAAAGACGCTGAACTTGCAACACAAAAAGAACACTATATGAATGCATTGACTGCAGCCAAAGAAGCAGAAGCACGAGCTGACTCACGAGCAAATGATGAAGCCAGAACTGAACTAGAGAGTCACCTAAAAGAGGTTGAGGAAAGAGAAACTGTGCTAGTTCAAACTCTGGAAGAATTAAGGAAAACTATCAGCAGAAAGGAACAGCAGGTTTCGCCATGGAACACTTGACTTGTGTATGAGTATTTCGCGATAAAAATTTGCTAAATCAATAGTTTTTCTCTGTTGCAGGCAGTTTTTAGAGAAGATATGCTAAGGAAAGACATTAACGACCTCCAAAAACGATGTCAAGTATGCTTTAAGTACACATTGTTTTCATTCTTTTTATCGGACAATCGGACCGCTAATCCGTATATATTATTCATTGTAAACTATAGGCAAGTGAGCGTAAATGTGAAGAGCTGGTAATCCAAGTTCCTGAATCAACCAGGCATCTTTTGAGGCAGATTGAGGCTATGCAGGTTTATTATTTTGTTGACATGTTCCTTGAGCTTTTTGGCTCTTTCACTTACATTTCTTTATTTATTCGTTATAGGAATCTACTGCTAGAAAGGCACAAGCTTGGGTTGAAGTGGAGAAATCACTGAACATTCAGCTTCAGGTCATGTAAATAGTATATTTTCAATAGGAGTGTTACTCATAGGTGTCTTTTTTTACATTAAATAACAATTTACTTTATCATTTGTCGTGTTAGTCATTGTACATTTTTTCTACATCCGAGTCATCAATAGATACTTTGTGTCCCGTTTGAGTCATTTTGTACCAAAATATCGTAAAAATATGTTAGATTTATATTTATTTTATAGTTTTATAGATAAATGTTAGGAATATGGGTTACAAAATGACCCAAACAGGACAAATGAAAAAGTTCGTTGTTATTCTATAAAAAAGCCCTGATTTATATCATACTTTTCTCTGATAGCTCAATTTGCAGGATGCAGAGGCTATAGCTGAAGCTGCAGAGGAAAGAGACCGCGCTGTTAGTGAACGCTTATCCCAAACATTATCCCGGATAAATGTTCTTGAAGCTCAGGTGCTTTTGTTGTCATATCCTTAATTGATTACTTCATAACTGTCACTAGCTTAGTCACATTATGTTGCAGATATCAAGTTTGAGATCTGAGCAAACACAACTAACTAAGTCCCTCGAGAAGGAAAGACAAAGATTGTCAGAAAGTAGGCAGGAGTTCCTAGCTCTAAAAGAGGAAGCTGATACTCATAAAGGTCATTCAAGTCAACTCAAAGAAGAAATGATGCAACTTAAAAGGAAGCAAAAGAGAGAGCTGCAAGAAGCATTGACTCAGCGCGAATTTCTGCAGCAGGTAATACTCAAGTCCATGATTTTAATTTGCGTTGATTTCAACTTCTCTCTTTATAAAATTACCCAAGTCCATGATTTTAGTAAGTTATCTTGTTGATCATCATAGGATCTTGAACATGAAAAAGCTGCACGACTGGAACTAGAAAAGACAGCCCATCTTCAGCTTTCTACTCCTCCTAGACAAGGTTCCACACCCAAGCCCATGTCTCCCTCTGAGAATGGTGAGAGTATCTCCTTCTAGACTAGGTTGCATTTTTGGTATCTTCGTGTGTTGACTTTTTGTATAGGTTTGACTTGCAGACTTTCAAGTTCTGGCAGTTTAAGTAGCATGGAGGAGAGTTTCTTTCTACAGGCATCTTTAGACTCATCTCATGATTTCTCTGAGAGAAGTCCCAGGGAGTCTACTGTAGTCTCGTATTATATTAAGAGCATGACTCCACATGCTTTTCAACTTGCTTTACGTCAAAAGGATGGTGAACTTGCATCCTACATTTCTAGATTGGTATGACACTGCTTTGAAAGATTAATGTTACTAGCAGTACTTATTTTCAGGTTAAATAAAAAAGTTAAGCTACAGGTGGAACAGGTCAAACGCATTAAACTCGCCTAAAGTCAGTTTTAATGCAAATAACCTGTTCATGTTTCTTTATTACAAAGATATCGATTATCACATAATATTTTCTTGCAGTTGTAACTAACAATATTTATTCATATATTGCTTCAAAAATGGACAAAAGAGTGTTTGTGGGTTGAATCAGGTTGTTTCTACACCTGTACTAATATGACCCATTTCAACAACTTGGACCGGTACCAAACAAATTACTTTACTGCTCATATTCATCCATGTGTTTAATCCTGCGTGGTTATGCTTTATCATTCATTTTAGGCATCCATGGAATCCATTCGTGACTCTCTATCTGAGGAGTTACTTAAAATGACCGAGGAGGTAGGTATTCTTTCTTTCCCTCTTTTTACTAGCAGACATAACAAAAACGGAAACACATTTCTCCCAGTGACAAATGACATATATACGATTTTTGTTTCAGTGTGAGAAATTACGGTCTGAAGTGGCTCTGCTTCCTAGCATTAAGGCCGAGTTAGAAGCACTAAGAGTCAGGCATTCTGCTGCACTAGAGTTGATGGGTGAACGAGATGAAGAGGTAAAATAGTTTCAAAAGTGATTCAAGCTTCGATTTTGCTAAATTAACTGTTCAGAGAGAAATGAAAACAACTTTTTGATATGTGTAGCTTGAAGAATGTAGAGATTCCTACGGCCCAACATCTCACCAAGTCCAACATATAAGCCCAACTGAGGTTCTATTCTAAAACCAATTGGTTTTAGAATAGAACCTCAGTTGGGCTTATATGTTGGACTTGGTGAGATGTTGGGCCGTAGGAATCTCTACAAAGAACTTCGTGCCGATATTGTAGACTTGAAGGAAATGTATAGAGAACAAGTAAACATGCTTGTAAATAAGGTATCATATCTGCAAAAAAAGATCACCTAGTACTTCTTTTGTTCATTTTTTAAAATTTTATAGATAGTTAAAATGCTGAACACAATTACAAAAAAAATATCTTACTGCAAAACTTAACTTTTTAGCTATAAATCAATTTAACAAGTTTTTATATATTTGAATGTACTTCAAATGTTTTCCAACCCACTTGACCCGTTAATTATAGATAAAAATTGGTCTATTTATAGGCAAATGGTCAAAGTAGTAAAGTATACTTTTGCTAAAGAGTAGAAAGCATGCAACAGCAAAAATTACAATACTAATTTGTTCAAATGCACATCCCTGCAGATCTAGAAGGATTCATCGATTAGTATAATCGGGAAGGTTTCTTGTTCATAGTACAGGTTAATCTATATCTAGCAATACATAAGGTTTCTTTTTATTTATTTATTTATTTTTATTTATTTATTTTTTTGTTATTGTCCCCGTTCGATTTTCATTATATATCTTTGCATCTCAATTTGCACAGTGTCGCCTTTATTTTTGCGTGTTGCAGAATTGAAGGATTGGATCAATTCTGAGCTTAAACATGTAAGGTTCTTGCATTGAGTCAATCGGAGATGCAGAAAAGAGAAATTCATCAGTATCATATTCTTGTTTACTTAAGAACCTGTATGTAAGTACTCGTTTGGTTCTTTGTAAGTGTTATTTGTGTTAAAGTGTAAATTGATCAATATATTATTTAATATTGTTTGTATCCTTGTAAGAATGCTATAGTTCTTGTGTAGCTTTTCATTATGTATTTATGTTGTAGTTCTAGTTGCAGGCATGGGAGATGTCCATGTTATGCTTTAGTTCCTGTACTTTTTGTGATTATCTATAAAATTTCACCTTTCACAAATAAATAAATAATAATAATAAAAAAAAAAAAAAAAAAAAAAAAAAAAAAAAAAAAAAAA
>LBNU01033797.1:186494-221904 GCA_014162995.1 Artemisia annua
TTTTTTTTGTGATTATCTATTAAAATTTCACCTTTCACAAATAATTAAATAATAAAATAAAAAAAAAAAAAAAAAAAAAAAAAAAAAAAAAAGAAGAAGAAGAAGAAGAAGTGTAAATTGATCAATGATTTTGACATAGAACAAGTTGCAGAAATATTATTCAAAACATACATTATGTTCATATAGTGGAACTTTAACTAGGATCAAGAGGTAAAGTCTAGCTTGACTTGATAGTGGTAGACTGGTAGGTTAAGCTCCAACTCAATTTGACACAAGCTCGATTTAAAGCTCAAGTAACTTGTTAAAGTCTATTTGGAGCAATGCCAAATAAAGCTATAACTCAATTTGAACTTGATTCACAATCTTGGACAGTTTTAGTTTAATCTATAAAAATTATTTGCAAGAAAAAGACTCGATTCCAACATGACTAGTAAATATACACAGAAAAATAAATACACATTACCACGTAACAACAACAAAAACGTAACAATAGCTAAAGAAAATAAAAAATACCAATAAAAGGCAAGTCGAATTGTTATAAACTTGACTCATCGTATAGCTCGACTTCGTTGTTCAGAAATTTACGCATCATACGTGTACTTAGACTCATCGAGGTCAACTTATTCCGCACAAAGTTGACTCATTTGCAATTATATAAGATAATACTCAATTGTTTAGAAAATGTTTGTTTCTTTAGCAAGACCAATAAGTATGTTATGGATATGTTTGGCGCAAAACCTTTGAGAGTTTAAGTTTCTAAAATAAGTTAGTTTAAAAAAAAAAAATTATATGACAAGCTAATAGAAGCTTTAAAAATCATAAGCTATTAAAATAAAAGCCTTTTAAGGAGAGCCTTTGAGTAACTACCCTCATCCTTTATATTTGTGTATTTAATTACTCCGTATTTTTTTAGAATGTTATTTTACACATATAAGCTCTAACCACGCTACTTAATATTTTTTTTCTTTCTAAAAATAAGCTCTAGCGCTAGCTCTTTCAAACCCAACTCCAGCAAATCACACTAAACAATCCTATTACTCCTAATACTCCCTGGTCTTAAATTCTATGCATGTCCAATTTGCGGTCCCAAACTAGTTGTCTATTTTTGTATTTTAAGTTTTTAACAATTGAAAATACTCTTTAGTGGGCACAAATAATATTTGATGGATTCTATATGTTAGGTTTATTAAGTTTTTCACACTATATTATTTCCAGTGTTGCAAAACAAGGCCTACAAGGCTGATTAATCGCCGATTAGGTGCTACAAGGTCACTAACCTTGCCGATTTGTGTAAATCGGTCTAACAACTCGGTCCACCGTGGTCAACGATGGTTAATGACGGTCAACGGTGGCCAAGATTGTCCGAAACCTTCAAACCTTGTTAGAAATTCCCAAAACTCGCCTTAAAATGGTTTAATAAGTTATACTTGTTGTTTATATCTATTTCAAGATGTTTTTTAAGAAAAATCTTGCCAGTAATACCTAAAATTTGCCAGAAATACCTAAAACTTGTCGGAAATACAGAAAACTTGTCGAAAATGCTAAACCGATTAATCACCGATTAATCCCGCCTAGACCGATTACAAGCTACAAGGGGGTCGATCGCCCGGCTACCGATTCACGATTTTTGCAACCTTGATTATTTCTATAATTCTATATATGTTCAATAGTAGACTTTAGTGGGTAGAGATAATATTTGATTGATAAAAAAAGTACTATTTTTCTGTAGCAAATTAATAGTTCACGTTTCTTTTTGAATGTCTCAATTTAATTGTCAGCAGCTAAAAATAGACAAGGAAATTTGATTAAGCTTAGTATATTCCTATTTGGTTGAAATTAATATTACAAAATTGAGCAAATTATACCGTTAGTCCCTATACTTTTTCTGGATTTCATATGACATCCAAAAACGGGAATTATTGCTTTTTTGATCCACGATCGAGAATATATTACGCCGCTAGTCCAAAATTCTAACGAGCGTTAGTTTTGCCAGTTAAGCCGGTCCTCACGTGCACAGCACATGAGGGCACTTTTGTCCAAACAATTTTTTTTGTCATTTTTCTCTTTTTCTACCATGACTAACCACTGTATATTTACTGTAGCAAACGTTCTTTTTGTATTTTTTTTGTTTCTATTTCTATTTCTTTTTCACCATGTTCACATCTTCTTTATCCACCACCACTAACACTTTATCCAACTAAAAAACCACTACTTATATGTTTCTATTTCTTCTTCACGATGCTCACATCTTCATCTTCACTTTTTTTTTCTTATCAACAAATATTTGACTACTACTATGTTCAACATATATTATCATATACACAATCTCTCTATTCTATTAATGAAAAAGCTTCTAATTTACTAAAAACACTACAATACATACTTAAGGAAAATTTCAATTATTTTAAAAACTAAATTTCAATTCAATTACAATACTTTTGGGAAAATATCAAAATTCTTTTCATGTAGGTAAATATCAAGGTATAAACTTTTTTTGAAAAATTATTTCAAGAGCGGATGAGTAACTGTTTCAGATCTGGGTTTGATATAAATTTTATAATGTTTAAAGAGAAGATGATGTTTATCTAAGTGACCTAATATGTAAATTTTTTGTATGTGTTTGATTCTGGATATAAGTGACCCAATATCTACCTTTAATATAAGTTCATAAGAAGAAACAGTTCTCAGTCATCCACAAGAGGCCACATTAGGACCTCAACACATGCCACGTGGTGATCCATCGATGTATATTGGTGTATTGGTAATAAAAGTTGTATCTATTTACTAATAAATTGCATATCTTTGACCCGTTCATGCTTATCAGCCATTTTGAGGTTTTTATTTTTTTTCTCCATTGTATTGTTAAAATCTAGCCACGTTAGAACTCAAAAGTTAAAACCTTGTCACCTCATAATTTAAAAAATCAACGAAACCCACAGCCACCACCGACCCACTAACACCGTAACAATCAGATCTAAAAATTATAAACGCTGGATGGGCCGGATGGCGACAGTAGATTCAACAGCTGGAGTGATGGTTGCAGTGGGCGGTTGTGGTGCATGGTGATGGTTAATTGTGGTGGTGGTGGTTTGCGGTGGGTGGAGATGGCGACGGGTTTGGTGGCGGCAAGTGTAGATGGAAATGGAGATGGATGTGGTAATCATGGCTGCGTAACAATGATTTATATTGACAACTTAATTGCATTCGCGTTGAAGTGTTTTATGTTTTCTTTGCATTCGCGTCGAGGTGGTGGTATGTGGTGACGATGGTGGAGGGTACGCTATTAGAGAGACTTGAATCTATATTTTCTTCTGGATGTTGGTATCAAGCAAAGTTTAGGTTGAAAGGGGTGTGCTATTAGATAAAAAGACATGTATGCCTCAAGTAAAACTGATCTAGTTAATGATGAAATATAACTCTAGCAATGCCTTTTTTTAATCCAAAGTATAGGTCTTCAAGTGAAATAATTGATTAATTAATATCTGATACAGCTCATGACTCAACTAAGAAAAAGAAGAGATGAGTATTTGATGAAAGTTTTTATAAATTTCTATTGTTCATTGTGGATTGTTTAGTAATATACAAATATGATTGTAGTAAAAATAATGTGTTATATGAGCACTTAAAAAGATCTGTATTTGTGTTTTAGATTTGTTAGTTTTGGAATTCTTGAAGATGATCATGAAGTTTTCTGGAAATTTTTGAAGATTGTGATGACGTATGTGAACTTAATTTAAATGAAAGAAAAATAAAAAAACAGACATAAGTTACTAGTTTGAAGATGATTGTGTGTGTGAGTAATGTGAATAAAAGGACAAATGAAAAGACAAGTGGTACAGTAGCCAACACATAAAAAAATGCCAAAAAAAAGTGATCGCCCCAAACTCCCCTCTTGTGCTGCGCATGTGAGGACCGACTTAACTGGCAAAACTAACGCTCGTTAGAATTTTGGACTAGCGGCTTAATATATTCTCGATCGTGGATCAAAAAAGCAATGATTCCCATTTTTGGATGTCGTATGAAATCCGAGAAAAGTATAGAGACCAACGGTGTAATTTACTCTTACAAATTTTAAAGAATAGATTAATTAATAATTAGTTAAGAGTAAAATTGTCATTATACAAAAAAGCTAAAGTATGTTTTTTTAAACTGTATTTTTTGTTGCTACAATTATTTTGAAACGGGTGGTTGATTAACTTTGTATTTAGAAATGCTAAAAGACAAATTCAAAAATCATAAAATAAAATGTAAGAAAATAAATTTTATATTGTACTAAAATAGCAGTGGTACAAAGTGGAAAAGGATAGTGCAAGTTTACCAAACATAGGTTGACAAGTAGCAACATTCCTAGAAATATTCCACACGTCACACATCCAAACCATCACATAGAAAAAAAAAAAAAAAGAGTAAGCGGATCTAAGCCAAAAAAACGAAACACGTGTCACTCCCGCTCCTGGTTCCAAATTCCAAACTATAAACATACATACAAATTAGCCTTCTTCTTCTGCTTATATACAAATAAAAATAATAGAGTGTGAAAAACTTAACATATATCGCGGCGCACGTTATCACTTTTCACTTTAATAGATCCCTACCACCTTTCTTATCAACAAATATTTGACTACTACTATGTTCAACATATATTATCATATACACAATCTCTCTATTCTATTAATGAAAAAGCTTCTAATTTACTAAAAACACTACAATACATACTTAAGGAAAATTTCAATTATTTTAAAAACTCAATTGCAATTCATTTGCAGTACTTTTGAGAAAATATCAAAATTCTTTTATGTAGGTAAATATCAAGGTATAAACTTTTTTTGAAAAATTATTTCAAGATCAGATGATTTAACTGTTTCAGATCTGGGTTTGATGTAAATTTTATAATGTTTTAAAGAGAAGATGATGTTTATCTAGTTGACCTAATATGTAAATTTTCTGTATGTGCTTGATTCTGGATATAAGTGACCCAATATATACCTTTAATATAAGTTAATAAGAAGAAACAGTTCTCCTCATCCACAAGAGGTCACATTAAGACCTCAACACATGCCACGTAGTGATCCATCAATGTATATTGGTGTATTGGTAATAAAAGTTGTATCTATTTAATAAATTGCACATCTTTGACCAGTTCATGCTCATCAGCCATTTTGAGGTTTTTACTTTTTTTTTCTCCATTGTATTGTTAAAATCTAGCCAAGTTAGAACTTAAAAGTTAAAACCTTGTCACCTCATAATTTAAAAAATCAACGAAAACCCACAGCCACCACCGACCCACTAACACCATAACAACCAGAGCTAAAAATTATAAACGCTGGATGGGCCAGATGGTGACGGTAGATTCAACAGCTGGAGTGATGGTTGCAGTGGGCGGTTGCGGTGCATGGTGATGGTTAACTGTGGTGGTGGTGGTTTTGCGGTGGGTGGAGATGGCGACGGGTTTGGTGGTGGCGAGTGTAGATGGAGATGGAGATGGAGATGGGTGTGGTAATCATGGCTGCGTAATAATGATTATATTGACAACTTAATTGCATTCGCGTTGAAGTGTTTTATGTTCTCTTTGTATTCGCGTTGAGGTGGTGGTGTATGGTGACGATGGTGGAAGGTGCGCTATTAGAGAGACTTGAATCTATATTTTCTTTTGGATGTTGGTATCAAGCATAATTTAGGTTGAAAGGGGTGTGCTATTAGATAAAGAGACATGTATGCCTCAAGTAAAACTGATCTAGTTAANAAAAAAAGAGGCAGTAAGCGGATCTAAGCCCAAAAAAAAAGAAACACGTGTCACTCCCGCTACTGGTTCCAAATTCCAAACTATAAACATACATACAAATTAGCCTTCTTCTTCTGCTTATATACAAATCAAAATAATAGAGTGTGAAAAACTTAACATATCTCACGGCGCACGTTATCACTTTTCACTTTAATAGATCCCTACCACCTTAACAACCAACCAAATCACTTTTTTTTTATTTGTCAGATCTACTACTCTCAGATCGGTTTTTTTGTTATTCTGCGCACAGGTATGCTATATAAATATATAATGCTTAATGTGAATGTCATCGCTCTGCTTTTAATTACTATATGAAATGTTGTACGTAGTATTATTATTATTATTATCTCAAGTCTTCAAAAATGAAAAAAAAAAAAGAGACTCTGCTTGCCGACATAAAATAAACGCATTTCTGCATAGAATAGAAAAGTGAATTTATTATTTATTTTCACTTACTGATTTAATGTGAATGTGATAGGTCTATTGCATTTGTTATTTTTGTTTTTTAATTTTGTATATTTTACACTCTGTTTTTGCACACTTGATCTGTTTTATTTTATGAAATGCTGTAGTGTTAGGCGTTGTTACTTTTTTTTTTTAGGCTGCGTGTTGGATGGTTTTCCCCCATATTTTGTGAGATGACCGAGTTGTGTGGAGAGAGTAAATAATTTGTGTTTAAGTGGGTATGTTTGGTTAAGTGGAAAGTTGGTCACCATTACACAGCCTTATGTCCTGCGTACAAAAATGAATAAACACTTTCAGACACTGCTGGAATTATTTTGTAATTTATTATCTGCAATTGGCATTTATTTAATCCTTGAATGTGATTGCCTCTTGTTATATCAAATTTTGTAATTTTTACATTCAGTAATCTATCGGCTTACTGATTTAAAGTTTAAACACAGACACTTACACATTTTTGGACCTAATGTGAGTTGCCCACCAACCTAGAGGTTGTGGGTTCAAGCCTCGCCGGAGGCATTTGTGAGATATGTGGTATAGGGTGTGAAAAGAATTGCCGTTCAAATTTTTTTTATTTTTTATTTTTTATTATTTTTATTTATTTATTATTTTTTTCTTTTATAAAAAACACTTGCACATTTTGGTAGTCACACTTGTTTCGCTTGAGTTTTATTTCGTTTTAATAAAAAGGAAATCAATATATTCAATTTTATATACTTAAATAATCTATCATTGCACAATTTGAGTGAGTATATTGATATGAAATGTATAAATAGTTTCATGTCAATGTTGTTGAATTGATTGTTTCTCTGAAATGAGTTTAGTTAGTGATGTGATTGATACAGATGATTTGATATGCAATTGATTGACTGTTATGGTGGTCTGTTTGCCAGATTCTATAGCGACTTTATCTGCTGCGTCTGAATATGAGAGGGCGACAAAGGGAAATAATCAATGGTACATACAAGCGTGCTTCTTCCAAGGATCGCCTCACTGCTCAAGACAGAGAAGATGGTTTAGGAGGTACTTTTGTTTTTTGTTTCTAGTCATAGAAAAAGTATTTAAGCATGTAACTTAGTAATATTGTGTACTATGTCATGTAACTTAGTAGAGGATAATAGAAATTCTATAACTTTTATATGGCAATCACTTTGACCAAATTGAGACGATGTAAGAGGGCATTTCACTCTCTCGGTAACTAAAATAATGTCCGAGTCTTAGCGAAATAAAGTTTTAAAATGAGTAAATATTGCTTGTAACAGCGTTGGATGGGTCAAAATCTGGTAGAATTTGAGTGCATGTTCTTTTTGTCTCTATTTTCATTTCTTTTCTTTAAGAGTCGGCATTTATATGGATGTATAATAGTCGAATTGTTTGTTTGTAGGGAATGATATTGGAAAAGGATCTGGAAACCCACCTTGGATTCGTTCATTACCACATGTCATCGTGGCAGCTCTTTCATCATTCTTATTTGGGTACCATCTCGGGTATGCACCACAACTTTAAAACTCAGGCTGTTGTAATTGCACATGGTTGTTAACATGCTAAAAAATTAAGTTTATAATTTGTTTAAATGTCAATCTTGAACACAGGGTGGTCAACGACACACTAGAAAGTATATCTGTGGACCTTGGATTTCATGGTGATACAATGGCGGAAGGTATGTGTCAAAATGGACTTTACCTGTATCCTCCACATGTTCATATTGTTTTCTGAATTACTTATTTACCTATGTGAAAATTGAAGGTTTGGTGGTCAGTACATGTTTGGGAGGTGCTTTTTTTGGATCTACAATCAGTGGATGGATTGCTGATGGGATTGGACGTCGAAGGTCATTCCAAATGTGTGCCATACCGATGATAATCGGTGCTTCAATGAGGTGTACATTTTATCTATGTTCTTAAGTTGTTTAATTGCTGTTATTATGAATTTAGTTTCAATTTTATCACTCCCTAAGTGATATTTTAAATGGTATTGTTACGGTTTGGCTATTATAGATCAATGGCAAACCTAGACCAAAATTGCCTCATAACAGCTTATACAGTGTTCGTTTTAGTTTCCAAAGTGGGAAACTTTATGAGGGATAATTAAATGCTATAACTCCTATAAGCTATACTATTTGCAATGATAGATAGATCTGAGCTCCGACCTGATATTCAAACTATAAATTGCAGTGCCACAGCAGACGGTCTTGGAGGTATGCTTCTCGGAAGATTTCTTGTAGGAACCGGGATGGGTGTTAGCCCACCTGTTGCAGCTCTGTACATTACAGAGGTAGAAGTTTGATCAAACTCTTTCATCTTTTGCTCGCATACTTTATTAGGTTGGCTGTTGGCATTCCAGATTATCCTTTTCCTGATCTGTAATTATCAAAAGTTAGGTTTCACCAGCTTTTGTGCGAGGCACATACGGGAGCTTCACTCAGATTGCAACATGTCTTGGACTTATATGTTCTTTCTTCATTGGGATACCAGCAAAGGATGTTTCTCGTTGGTAGGGAACATGATATGTAATTGCTGATTTCTTATACAACCACTTTGGATTTGCAATAATCTTTTCTTGATTATTGGATTAGGTGGCGTGTGTGCTTTTGGGTATCTACTGTTCCAGCAGCTTTGCTTGCTCTTTTGATGGAGTTCTGTGCAGAAAGTCCTCATTGGCTTTTTAAGGTTAAAATTGCTCATTGCCCCCTTTCATTGTCTATTATGTATTTTTTTGGTTGATATCTATCCACATCCACTTACGACATCTTAGTTACATGAATATAAACGCAGAAAATTTCGCACTTTTCTGTAGGACCAGATTCCATAATGATTTATTATAATAAACTTCTTTTCTTTTATCTTATTTAGAGAGGAAGAAGTGCTGATGCCGAAGCAGAGTTTGCAAAGCTTCTAGGAGGATTACATGTCAAATCTTCAATGGCAGAACTATCCAAGACAGACAGAGGGGATGAAGTAGACGGAGTAAAGCTCTCAGAGCTGTTTTATGGACGTCATTCTAGAGGTATAGATATAACCATAGTTGCTTTCTTTTTATTCCGATGAGATGTATATGTTTTTTTCCTAAAAAATCTATCACATATTGTGCTGCAGTGGTTTTCATTGGGTCTGCTCTTCTTGCTCTGCAACAATTTTCTGGCATAAATGCTGTCTTCTATTTCTCTTCAACTGTCTTCAAGAGTGCTGGAGTACCTCCGGATATTGCCAACATGTCTGTTGGAGTAGTTAACTTATCAGGTTATTTCACCAAGATATACCACACTCTTCATTAGTAGAGGCCATTGTGAATATTTTATTGATATTTATCTTATTGTTCCTTCACAGGCTCAATAGTTGCAATGATTTTGATGGATAAACTGGGAAGAAAGGCTCTTCTTCTTGGAAGTTTTATGGGCATGGTATATAAACCATGCTAAATTGCTAACTACATTTAAGATCAGATGGCCTTAGCTTTGTAGTTTTTGACTTTTTTATGTATGGGCTGATTCAGGCAATGTCAATGGGCATGCAAGCAGTTGCGGGGAGTAGCTTAGTATCAGGGTCTCCAGTGGTGTACCTCTCTGTTGGTGGCGTGCTTTTGTGAGTATACATCCACTTTATAACCTTGAAACATAAAGTCAAAATAATATCCGGATGATAAGCTAATGGTTCTTCAGTTGCCAAAACTCCATTTTTGCCAACTGATGGTAGTCATCGACTGAAATGCTTGATACTTAAACAGAGTTAGAAGCATAAATAATTAAAACAAAAGAACAAAAGGGGAACATGTCTTAAAATAGAATCTTTCTTATGCTGACTTGCTAGGATATATTTCGACCTCCAATTTATGATGTGTTTATCTAATGCAGATTTGTGTTGTCATTTGCCATGGGTGTGGGGCCGGTACCTGGTCTTCTCTTGTCAGAAATATTCCCAGGCCGAATTAGAGCAAAGGCTATGGCTATCTGCATGGCTGTACATTGGGTAAACCCATACTCCTTCACATCTACATTTGGTTCAACTTCGCCTCTTACTGTTCTTTAAACTGTAATATTTACTTATGGCACTTTATACAGGTTATAAATTTCTTTGTTGGTTTGCTGTTTTTGCGGATGCTGGAGCAAGTTGGGCCATTGATACTATACACAGTTTTCGCAAGCTTTTGCTTGGTGGGATTTTTATTTGTCAGGAAGAATGTTGTGGAAACAAAAGGAAAAACATTGCAAGAGATTGAGATGGCACTTCTTCCAGCTAGCGCCACTTCTTCCATCTAAGTTAATGGTAATTGCTACTGTTCTGTGGCTTCAAATTCTTTTGGCTTTGTACACACACACATTCGATGTCATTCCTTACAGATTTCATCTAATTATCAGCACATAATCTTTGATATACAGGGTCGATACGTTCTTGGGTATTAGTGTGATGTAGTTGTGGAATTCTGCTTTTCTCCTGGATTCAACTTGTCGCCTTTTGGTGCGAGATATGCCTGTTATCGGTGGAAAGAATCTTTGAGGAACATACTCAAGAAGGGGTATAAGGGGCAGAGAGTTTATGTTCCACCTGTCATGGTTTTATATATAGTCTATGAGGCTGAGCTTGTTCAGCTGTAGAAGGTGAGGCTATAAGCAATTAGCGGCCTAGCGAAAGACGTTCGTATTTACCTTTTTTTTTTTTTTTTTTTTTTTTTTTCAAGTAAAACTTTATAAGAGTCCAGCCATGAGGAACCAATATAGGTTTTTTTCTAGTGGTTTAGAATATATTGAATTTTGGTCTGTATATAACAGGAAAAAGTTCATAATACCACATTACTATGGTCACTTGTTTGATAGGTTGCACATCCAGAAATTTGTGTTTAAATCACATGTACACATGGTTCATGTTTTGAGTGTTTAAAAAAGCATGTAACAAAAATACATGTTGAAAATTTATGATGTGTTTCTAAAAGAATATGACAAGATCAGGTGGTGTTTCCATGTTTGGATGTGTGTTTTGAGACCAACAATAGAATAATCAGTTATGGCCTGATGGGAAACAATCATGTATATTGTGCCACTTATAGGGTTTGAACCCTTGACTTGAGTTATAATGTGTGTGTATGAAAGTGATCATGGCAACCTTTTGAATATGTGTGGTGCTGGGTTCAAACATTGTGGACTAATGTTCAAAACATTGGTTAGTAGTTCACATATGCAACCTCTTGATAGAAAATGCACTTCAAATGTTGATGTAAGCTAGTGCTCATTCTTTAAGAAATTGCATTCTTTTGAAGATGGGCTTTATCTTAGTTTGTTTTGATATAAATGCTAATTTCAATGTTGTAACATATCACAATTTCTTTAACAAGTAAATGTGATATCTTAGTGGTTGAAAAAGAATAACAATTTTATTGTCCTAAAAACCGTGAAACATGCCAATACTAAGCGGACACTTATTATAAGACGAGAAATACATTCTTAAAGGTTCTTTTCGAGTTATCGGCAGTTTTAAAGGGCATAAATGAGATGAATAGCAAAAGTTGGAGGGCGTAACACGTCATCTCATATTTTTAGCATTTGTTCATGCCACATGTATACATTCGTGTCGTAATGCGTTACTACTATATGTCGTAATAAATATGCCGTAGTCAAAACACACGCACACTTCCGCATATTTCTCAACCGAAACTAGTTAAGGTTCGTAAAGAAAACATTAGGGTTTCTCCCACTTCGATATCAAGATCCTCCCTCATCGTTTATCATTTTTCACATATTTTTGTCATAAAGTGATGAGCAGTAAGCTAATTTCTTCATCAAGATCTTATATGGGTATTTCATTTCTTTGGGTTCTTCACAAAACCCTTCAAGAGATTTACATGGAATCCAATATATGAGCCTATGAGGTGAGTTTGATCTTTCTTCACTTTTGCTCTCTTGTTACTATTAAGTCTGCTATGTTAACCTTCTTGTGTATTGTTACAATTTGGTATATGTACATCATTTTTACTTTTGTATTAATCTAGATGAGCCGCGGTACGTAACTCCGATTACCTCTTACCCATGGCCTATACTTGGCACCCTGCATCGATTTGCACTTACGATACCCGCGTTGGCGTCCTTGATTATGCAACTCAATTTGTGCTATTGCAATGCTAGTTTGTTTGTTGTTTGTTTTTGTTTTTTTTTTTTTTTTTTTTTTTTTTTTTTTTTTTTTTTCTTTTTTTTTTTTTTATCCGACATAGGACACATGAACGTATGTTTTTCATATTTTGGTGTTGGCTCAATGATGGTTCATAATGTAGAAATCTAATTGATCCGGTAGATCCTTAAAGCTAAGAACCATGCCTTTGGTTACTTGAATGCATTCGATGTAATCGTGTGCTTCTATTAATAAAATATAATTGCCGTTAAAAAGATGTAATTAAGTGCTTTTGCTAATTTTATTTGGCTAACTTTTAATGACTCGGAAATGCCCGTTTATGTTCACAATATATATAACATGTGATAAGCTATCTTTCGAATTTTGACTTATAGCCAAAATTGTAACTTGATATGGAGTGCTCAAGTTTGTAACCCCATGCTGTTTACAAATTTTTTTGTATTGTTATCGACTTCTACCATTTAGCTAGACTGCTAATACAATTTTAGCCGTGGTAAAAATATGCATACCCTTGGTTTAGTTTTACAAGCTTGTAGCGAGGAAACGCTCTATTACCTTAGCAGCTAGTTTAGTATAACAAGTGAGCGGCCCGTTGTTTTCTCCGCCTCGTTGACCTAGTTATGTACTATAAATTGTAGCTTAGGCCGCAACTCACCAAACACATTTTTTTGTGCATCATTTCACAAGATAGGTTTCCGTCTATCGACGTGACGAGATCTAAACCAATCAATCTACTCTTCAGATTTTTACTGCATTTAAGAATAAAGTAAGCATGTCTTCTTCGTCTTTCGATTTTTTATGTGCATCAATCAGGATTTTTTGTGTTTGAAATAAAGTGTTCATGATTATCCATGTTTCATTTTCAACTTTGCCAACTTTTTGGTTGTTGTGCGATTGAATTAGGGTTTCGTCCATGAGAGTGGTGTCAGCACGTACACATTGCTTCTAGCTTTTTGCGCTTGTTTCCGTTGATTATTTACATTCATGATTGTAGTCTATTCAATAATTATCCATAATTGCTATTCGATAATTGAATGTAGATAGATCTATCTGTTTCTTTGTTGTAATTTTGATCAGGAATTGAAGTAATCTAAAAAACTCGTCTTTACATTAACTGAATGTAGATCTATCTGTTTCTTTGTTGTAAATTTGATCATGAATTGAAGTAATCTAAAAAACCGTCTTTGCATTAACTGCCGCATTTGCTATATATGATGTGTACGTGTACAATCATTTTAGATTTCAAGGGGGCTTATGGAGTGATTCCTGCTATACCTTTTGAAGTGTGTTGTACATTACTTTATACTTTTGCATACTGTGAAGCTTGATGTCAGATAATTTATTTATACTCTTGTCGAAATATTGGAAGCAAGTATGAACTAAATCTTGTATGCCACTCTACTAAAACCCCCCAACAAAAGAATAGTACTAAAAGAGTAGAAGATTGCTACACAAGAGGTAATTAAAGTGCAATGGCTGCTAGAAATCCCAATGCTTCTAACCCGGCCCATAAAGAACCCTTAATGGAACCTCATAATCTCAGTCATCACGATCAAGATTTTTTATTTGATGAATGTTTATGATCAGCTGCATAATATAATTTTATATGTTTTTATGCACAATTTTGAGCTATACCCTTTATTTTACATATATTTTAACGGTGGACACTTGGATCCAGCTTAGAGAGACATGTCTGACACCTCATCGGAACCACGGAAATATCGAAAGTTGAGTATCATATACAAAGAGGATGAGCCTATACGTGGTGTTGCAAATTTTTGCAATAGTGATAGTAAAAGCAGTAGTCCTGAAGAGGATTCTGACGAGTTTACTTTGAAGAAACATAGAAGGAAGTCTAAAGGTAAGAGAGTTGCACCTAACAGAAGTGGTGCTAAACGAAAGACGCCTTTGTCGAAAGGAAAGGTTGTATCCAAATTAGGTAAACGTGGCAGAAAGCCTTCATCTTCTGTAAGATGTGAAACAAGCACTTCTGGAACCAAAAAGGTACTTGTGTTCTGTTTTATTTTATTTATCTATCCCTGTGTTAAGAAAGGTTCTCAATGTTATGATCCATAATCCAACACTAATACATCATTCCCTTTTTCAATATTGGTTTAGGAACAACTATATATTATGATCCTCCAAAATATGTGTCCATTTACAAAATAAATTACCAGTAATTCCAATCGCCCTTAGTTACACACAATCACAAAACTGAATTAATTTTACCTTAAAAATTACGTAAAGGTAAATTCGACATTTGACTAGTAAAGAGTTCAATAATTGCAAATTATTAAAACTGTGTCCATTTGTCTAATGGACACTTATTTTGGGACAAATTTTAATGTTCATTTATTCTTTTGTGATTCAGGGTTCTCTTTCTCATGGAAGTAAAAATGGTACAGAGATGGTTCAAAATGAAATGCCAAAAAATTTGAGTCTTCAGCTGGGTGGGCATAACAGTCAAATTACAGAAAAAAACAACTGTTCAGTATCCGCACTTGGGGTAAAAGAGGTCCAACTGGCTCAGCCGGCCATGACTCTTTCCAAGTATATACTAGCATCTTCAAATGATGAAATTAGTTCAGCGCTTCAGTTGGTTAGCCTCTCTAATGGGCCGCCTGCGTCAGGTCCTGGTTTACCTCAGTCTGAGCCAATTGAACCTGAGACTTTAGTGTGCGTTATGAACAGAAACCCTTCTGAGTTCTGTACTGAAATTGCCAAAAATTACATGAGAAGTGGTTATCCCAGCTTGTAGGGAGCAATCAAGATAGGGATAGATAGGCATGGTTAGATTTGTGGTAATATAGGAAAACTATTATGTTAGTTTGGTACTTTGGTTAAGTTGGAATGGTTTTGTGCATCTTTTGAATTTTCCTTGCTACTAAATTGCTTACTTTATGTTTATCTGCTATTTCAAGTTTGGTGGTTAGGATTGGTTCTGTTTTGCCTTTTTTTTTTTCAAATCACTTTGTGTTTTTTTGCGTGGTTGGGTATTGGAGGTTTTTCGTTCTGGTTTGTTTGTTGAACACATTTTATTGTCAGGTGGTTTTGTTTTGTTTTTGGTTGAAGTGTTTGATAAAAAGTCTTGGATCTAGTTCTTTCATGGTGGTTCGGCGTCCTTATAATATGCTAGCTTCTTTCAGCATCTTTGAAATAATGTTTTTCGTTTGAAAAAAAGCTACAAAACATCTACGGTGTCCAGCTGGCTGATCTCCTCTGTAGACTATATGGTCATGTATGTTTTCCCCTGCTTCAATTAATCTGTTGCTTATTTATCTTAGTTTGTCTCTCTTCTTGGGGACCAGGAGGTAGCTACTCATATTAGCTAGGAATGAATATCTTTTTAACAACGAACACTTCATGATATATAACTAGAGTTAAAACGATTAAATTTCTACAAAACGCTACCCATTGCTCTATGGATTTGTTTTTTTTAACTGAAACCCATGAAAGATATTGGTAAATGAAAATTTGATATAATGATTTGAGTCAATACGTAATTTATTTTCTTGCAATTATCTATCTGCTTGTTAAATATACTCTCATCCTACAACAAACCATCACATTAGTGTTTTCTGAAGTTGTGATTTTATATGATTGCTAGTTAATTCAGTGACTATGTAAACAAACAGATACCAGAAGCTTTTATCCAAAAGACTGCAGTACAAATATGTAAATGGCACCAAACCATGAAGTCCCCGTTCAGACAAACAAACTAATGTAAACTATGAGTGACCCGCACAATCTCTAATAGCTGACATATGATCTTGAGTTTTGGTAGATGTACGCAACTGGCCATGTCTAGCGACCTCCCTCTTTTTATTGTGTCCACCAAAGTTCTAATCTTCTCAAGAAAATAAGAGGAGCAGCGAACGGGACGCCCCAACGAGCTTACCGGTCTTAAAAACTAGACGACGTGATGATTAATTTATGAACTACAAAATGAATATCCCTTATACACCACAACTGGCCATGTCTAGTGACATCCCTCTTTCAGTTTTTTTATATGATATGACAATTAATTCCCCAAGACATTAGAGTCTCTAATCTAATTCGACCACAGTAATTTCACCTTGCTACAACAATAGCTATTTTAGTTAATGAAATCTATTGAAACTTATTTAAAATACTAAATGATGACCATAAACTATTATCGAAGCCTTTTCATCACACAGCTGCTTCCAAGGATGTACACCAGATGATCATCAAAGCCACTACATCCTTTAGAGTTGATTTAGAGTTGATATGACAATAAAAGGAACTTGCGATTGGTCAATTTGCCACCAAGGCAGAAGTTTGAACTAAGACCACTACTTAAGCAACTACTGCACAACTAGAAAAAAGATGGTGTACATTTTCTGTAACCAGATTGCACATCGATACCTGTAAGGCTGTAATCATCACACTTGACGCCTCTGGAAATGTATTGGACCAATTCAGAAGCTTGATTCGCGAAAATATCCTAAATAGTGAAATGACATTTTTGTGGGTATAAGTTCATCTTCGAATTTTGAGCAACATCACTAAAATCTTCCCATCGGACTAAGAGACCATATTAGCTCAACGTGACGATTGGTTATTTGAATCTTCAACAACTCTTCTTGACTCTCAGTTCACTAGTTCTTGATCTATCTCCATCATCTTCTCAATCTTCTAACCCCTTTTTATTTACAAATATGAACGAGCTCCTGTAATGCCACCAAATGCCTAGAGACATATTGATGAACTAAATGGATGTACATATATAACTTTAAAACAGCCATATTTGTATGATATACTCACACAACTATTAGGATCAATAACCCTTAAGAGAATTATTTTTTTATTTTTTATTTTTTTTTGTTTGGTGTGATATACTCACACAACTATTAGGATTAATAACGGTAATAGAAACTTGATTTATAGTGACGTGATTTCAGTAACTTGAAAAAAGTCACTATAGCCTTTTTAATCTATTCCTGCTAACAAAAACAGTCACTGAAGAAACCATTAATAAAATTAGGGAAGATGTATATAGCAAAATTGTGGAAATTGTGAAACTTAAGATACTTGGGCTAAAAGTAAAAGATAGTGTTGCAGTCAGAAGAGTTGAAAGGAAATGGAATGTTGCTATGAGAATGCAAAAAGTAAAAAGGAAAACAAAACACTAAAAGATTGTCACTGTGGGCTCGAATCACTAACTACTAACTCGCCGTTCAAAAAAAAAAAAAAAAAAAAACCACTAAAAGATTGTATAAAGGGTGTTTGGTTGATTGATTGGATAAAAAATATCTCAAAGAGCTGGTATTGCAGAAGTTGAGTTTCAAGTAATTCTGCTTAATGTGGTTATTAACCATATTCTTATCTCTTCATTTGGAAATTGAATGATTGAGATTGATGGCCTTGTATCTTGCTTGAAGTCTAATATTTTGGTCCACCTGCTAGTTTCAGTAGGCCTTGGTTAAGGTAAGTGTAATTTAGTTTGGTTAACCAATGTGTCATGGTGGATAGTTTTCATAAAGTAGGTTTTCTCTTATGTAGAGTGAAGTATGAACCTGGTTGGGCAGTGTAAATGGTTAGAAATAGAGTCATGAAAGATGAGACTTCTTGGTCCTAACCTTGCATTGCCAAAGGAGGATGGATGGAAATTCATATTGATGTGGTCTTAAGTGGTTGATGATGCCTGTCATTGTGTGTATTTCTTTTGCTTGGCTTGTGAGGGGGTTGCAAGTTCATGGCTAAAGTCATACCACAGTGTATGGGAAATGTAGTCATCAATTTAGGCTCTTCAATAGTGATGGAATGAAGCATATGCCTATGATGATGCCTTCTAGTTCTAATTCTATATTGTTACGATCGATGTATAGCTGCACTTTAATAATGTAGATTGACATGCCATCATCATCAAGATAAACAACTAAGAAATTATAATATAAAAATTTTGCAAAACGTAACAACTCCAAACAACCAGTAGCCCACACATTTCCCCGAGAAGCGCCAAAAATACCCCAAATTTGCGCAATCTTACCTGAAATACTGACAAAAGAGACGAGATGCCACTAAGAAAATTCTCGAGATACGTAATCCTTTCTGTGAAACAACTTGCTGAGTTTGAGACTGTGAAAAATGAAAAAAAGATAATAGTTTGAAATAAAAGAACTACATATGATACTTAGCTACTCCCGCATGTTTATTTTAAATGTCCACAAACAAAAGTTGTTTAGAATAATTAGATAAAAGACTAAAAGTATCTGATGCATGTTTTAATTTAGCAAAATGTCAATTTTAACCGAGGTATAAATGAGATGAGACAACCTTTTAGCTATTCGAAATCGACTCGTAGAGATAAAATGTCGAGTTCAAGCTTCATAGTACTCGGATCCTAGGGCTCGTGAGCCTTACCGAGCATGGATTAAAATACACTTTTACTCTTTTATATATATTTAATTACTTAATTATCTTTATTATATAAAGTAATAAGTATACAAACGATTCGAGTCAAGCTTATATAACAACTATTTATCAAGCAAACGCATGAAATGTAGACTCAATTGAGTTTCGAGCTCAAGTTTTAGACGACGAGTTTGAAACGCCCCTTACCCGACTTGACTAAAAATAAATTTTTTTGCAGAAACGACATGGCTATAACGGACCATCTATTACAAATCAAATAGACTTTGATATCTCTATTTAGAACCAGACCCTGAAAGTATTTTTAAATGAAACTAGACACAATTACATTCGAACGATAGGTGGCACGACTTCTAACAATTAATGGTTTATTAGATACGTTTTTCGAACATTGACAAAAAAACTGAAAAGTGCCGCCAGCCGCCCGGCTGGGAGCATTCTGTCCTAAAACCTTGCCACCAGCCGCCTGGTTGGGTCCTACAACCGCCCGGCTGGCTTTCAACTGATCCAAACTTGCATTTTTGCCTGGAAAACCAACTTTTCGAGTCCGATACTTCACCAAACTTTTCATAATTCATTTAAACATTATATTACTTCCTTTTCTTAGATATTCGTGGTCTAAATGACTCACAGAACATAACCTACGGCTTTGCCAAACACCGGTTTCGACCCACTTTCAAATACAACATATAAAACCATTACTTGGAAACCAAGACCTGGACTTGGACACTTGACAATAACATTTATAAATCATATTATGACACTTAAACATCAACTTGGGGGTGCAACATTACTTCGAGCTCGATATCTACATATACGCTTGTCTAATATCAACAAGCACTTCTATCCTTTATCGGCACCATAAGATACTATCCAAGCCATCCATAATTCATACAAACCTACAAAACGGTTAAACACTAAACCGTAAGTATTACGCTTAGTAAGTAATAAAAATAACAAGCTATCATATGTCATTTATACAAATTTGCATCATAAACCCAAACAACACTTACTAGTCCAAGAGACTATAATCATACAATCACTTGCTTTCTTCCACATCAACAATAAGCTTTACACATCATCATTAGCATCATAACTAAGCAAACCACTTCTTAGCTAGTTTAACCAATTAGCCTTACTATAAACTTAATTCAAGCACCCTAAAACTTAAGCGTTCGACATCCTTATCACAATCAAATCATAGCACAAGGCACATAATACAAAATATGATAAACTTAATACAATATCTTGTTATAGTCAAATTACTTACCTTAGCTCCAAAGCTAAGTTTACCAACAATTTACCATCATCTTCTTTACTTGATTCCTAACCAAGAATCATCACCACATTCATTATTACATAACAACAATACATAATAAGGGTTTATACAACCCATCGTCATCTCTAGTCATCATATGATGAAACCCCCACTTTATTAAAATTAAACATATCCCACAAACACTAAAATCTCATTAATTAGCTTAAAAAATCATTTACTAAATTCCTCCAAATTGGTTACATAAACTGGTTCGTTAAAATCAATATATATAATATTATCTCCAAGAAATACGAAAGAAATACGTATTCCCGAATCGTTCCGTGTGAAGGTGTGAATGGAAAATTGATAAACGTGTCGAAAAATGCGTAGTGAAATGTGATAAAAGTGAAGATATGAAGAATTACACTACGAAATATGAAATAGCAACTAAAAACAAGTAAAACAAAGGGTACAAGCAATTAAAGCACAAAGTTCCTAAAACGCAAACTAAAATAAAAAGCGTACGGAATTAATTCTAAAAACGCACCTAAATAGTGGAATCCTAAAGGAAAAGCCCTAAGAATATAAAAATAATTTTCCTAGGTTAAAAATGAGAAAAGAAAATTATAGAAAAAAGAAAATTTATTTTTAGACTTTTTATTTAATTATTATGATATAAAAACTCTTTAAAAGAAATTAAATCAAAAGAAATAGCAAAACTACTTTAAAAATTATGAAAATTTTAAGACAATTACTTTAAACTAATTAGAAGCTGAGAGAAATAAAACTTTGGAAAAAAAAAACTTTTGAAAATAAGCTACTATAAGTTGGACAGTTAATATAAGCTAATTATAAAAGGAATTTAAAGAAAGTATAAAAGAAAAAAGAAAGAGATGTATAACGAATAAAGACCTAAGGGCAGTTGGTTAGAGGTGTGTGTGGTGAGCTAGGTGGGCAGAGATCAAATCCCAGCAGTGGCAATCTTTTTAAACTATTTTTTTTTATTTTTCTTTTTTGCAAAATTATAAAAGAGATTATGCAAGTAAAAGCTATAAGCTAAAAAGAGTTCAAGCTATCCTAAGGTGCAAATGGGATTAAAATATTCTCAGTCCACTCTAATAAGCTCAAACAAACTAGCATACAAGCAGGATCAAACTTACACAAGACAAATCTCAACTGAGCAAATAAGATGCAACAAAAACACAATAACCAAGCTGCTGAAACAGTCAATTAAAAGGCAAGAAATAAGCTATCTAATAAGCTCCTATTGGAAACTGAGACTAGATGCCAAAAGCCAATAATATAAGCTACTTGTACCACCAAATTTCAAACTCTGAACTTAATTAATAAGCTAGATAAAAGCTTATGAAGTTGCTTCTTTGGACTGCAGTACCCTGGTGCAGGGGAATTTTTGACTAAACAGGCAACTAAAAGCCACTACTAAGCTACTAGAAAAAATTCCTAAAATTATGAAAAAATGTGGAATAAGATGTTTAGCTGCCAAATTGTTATATCCCAAAATTTCAACTAAATTGGATTAAGTATGAGAAAATGAAAATTCAAAACAAAATTGGTTTTGTGAAATATTTTTGTGTTTTTGACTTTTCTGTTTTATGTGAAAGTTTGACTAATATGAGTTTCTATAGATCCTAGATTACTAAATATGATATAATCAGCTACTATGAAGCTAGGTTAAGCTAAGTGGACTAATTATGCAGCTAATCCTAGGCTTATGCAATCGAAAATTCAAACAGTGAATGCAGAATTGAGAGAATAAGTGTATTTTGACTTTTAACTATATGACTACTGGGTTTTATGTCTATTCTATACTACTATGACCTAAAGAATGCAACCTAAGCTAGTTTATCCTACCGAATCAACTCTTAAAACAGTTAAACTAGCAGAACCAAACACCCTTTTGAAACTGTTTTGAAAGTTTTGGAGTAAACTGCAAAAATGGTCCCTGTGGTTTCCTGAGATTGCAAAAATAGTCACTGTGTTTGGCTAATTGCAAAAATAGTCACTGTGGAGCAAAACTTTTCATCATTTTGGTCCCTGGTTTTAACTGGCGTTAAATAATTCCGTTAGAAGTTACACATTTAGCCCCTGTGGCCCATGACCATTGCAGCGTGCATCCTTCTTTCGTCCCTTTTACGTTTTCATCCGTTTTTACGCGTTTTCGTCCGTTTTCACGTGTTTTCGCCTGTTTTTATGGTTTACTCTATTTTTTTTACTTTTTCCTTTGTTTATTGACGTTTTCGTCTGTTTTTTACATTTTCNCGTTAGAAGTTACACATTTAGCCCCTGTGGCCCATGACCATTGCAGCGTGCATCCTTCTTTCGTCCCTTTTACGTTTTCATCCGTTTTTACGCGTTTTCGTCCGTTTTCACGTGTTTTCGCCTGTTTTTATGGTTTACTCTATTTTTTTTACTTTTTCCTTTGTTTATTGACGTTTTCGTCTGTTTTTTACATTTTCGTCCGTTTTTTATGTTTTCGTCCGTTTCATTACGTTTTTGTCCGTATTTTTACGTTTTCGTCTATTTTTATTACGTTTTCGTCCGTTTTTTTACGATTTCATCCGTTTCTTTACATTTTGCTCCGTATTTTTACGTTTTCGTCTGTTTTTTTACGTTTTCATCTATTTTTTAGGTTTTCGTCTGTTTTTTTACGTTTTCGTCTGTGTTTTTACGTTTTCATCTATTATTTTACGCTTTAGTCCGGTTTATTACGTTTTCGTCCATTTTTTTACGATTTCATCAAGTTTTTTTTTACGTTTTCGTTCATTTCTTATGTTTTCGTCTGTTTTATTACTGTTTTTTCTTTTGTTTTTTTGTTTTCGTCTGTTTTTTTACCTTTTCATCCATTTTTTAAGTTTTTGTCCGTTTCATTATGTTCCCGTCCGTATTNTTTGTTACGTTTTTGTCCATTTTTTTTTACGATTTCATCAGTTTTTTTACGTTTTCATTCGTTTCTTATGTTTTCGTCTATTTAATTACTGTTTTTTCTTTTGTTTTTTCGTTTTCGTCTGTTTTTTACGTTTTCGTCCATTTTTTATGTTTTTGTCCGTTTCATTATGTTCCCGTCCGTATTTTTACGTTTTTGTCTGGTTTTTTACGTTTTCATCAGTTTTTTTTTTTACAATTTCATCCGTTTTTTATGTATGTTCCATCCGTTTTTACAATTTCATCCGTTTTTTTACAAAGAAGTAGGAGAAAGTAGTAGGACTGCAAAATAAAGGAACTCACAAGACTTGCAGGATGGAGCAGTTAGGGATGGACAATCAGAGCAAGGAATGGGCATGTTTGGTGTTAGGATGAATGGCAATGAAGAATAAGAAGAACAAGGAACTAGCAGTGAAGAAGGCAATGATTTTGATATCATTGTGTGAAGGAATGGACGAAAACGTAAGAAACCGGACTAAAGCGTAAAATAATAGATAAAAACGTAAAAAACAGACGAAAACGTAAAAATACGGACGGGAACATAATGAAACGGACAAAAACATAAAAATAGGGAAGATAGAGGCAAGACAAACCGATTCCCGTTTTTTCTATTCCATCCCATTCCGGGACAGGCGGCTAATACTAATCTAATAAGTGAAGTAGTCGTCGGACGAAAACGAAAAAATAAAAGAAAAAACAGTAAGAAAACAGACGAAAACATAACAAAACGAACGAAAACGTAAAAAAGCTGATGAAATCATAAAAAAATGGACAAAAACGTAATAAACCGGACTAAAGCGTAAAATAATAGATGAAAACGTAAAAAAAACAGATGAAAATGTAAAAAAACAGACGAAAACATAAAAAAATAGATGAAAACGTAAAAAAAAACAGACAAAAACGTAAAAATACGGAGCAAACGTAAAGAAACGGACGAAAACTTAAAAAAACGGATGAAATCGTAAAAAAATGGACGAAAACATAAAAAAATAGACGAAAACGTAAAAGTACGGACAAAAACGTAATGAAACGGACGAAAACATAAAAAACGGACGAAAACGCAAAAAACAGACGAAAACGTCAATAAACAGACGAAAAAGTAAAAAAAAAATAGATAAATAACAGAGTAAACCATAAAAAACAGACGAAAACATGCGAAAACGGACGAAAACGCGTAAAAACGGAAGAAAACGTAAAAGGGACGAAAGAAGGATGGACGCTGCAATGGTCATGGGCCACAGGGGCTAAATGTGTAACTTCTAACGAAATTATTTAACGCCAGTTAAAACCAATGACCAAAATGATGAAAACTTTTGCTCCACAGTGACTATTTTTGCAATTAGCCAAACACAGTGACTATTTTTGCTATCTCAGGAAACCACAGGGACCATTTTTGCAGTTTACTCCAAGTTTGTGAATCAAAAGTTTGTGAAAAGCTATGAAATCACAATACAAGCTAGTATACTGTTGTATCTTACCAAATGAAGCATAGAAACACAGGGACAACAATAAAATACCACAGATAATATGATCAAATGAGACAGATTCAAAGAGTAAATTATGAAATATGATGAAATAAGCAACAACAAGCTATAAGATCACTACAACAACTATGATAAGCTATATTATGATGTAAATAAACTATTAGAACAGTAAACAAGCAAATATAACATGATCTACACTAAGAATCTAAAATATGCAATTTTTAGAGCTAAAATGTAAAAGTAGAACTCACAAGTAAAACCTCAGCTGAACAGAGGTAACTTTTGAACTTAGCTTATCTTTAAAATAAGCTCAGGAACAGGATCTAAGGTCTTCTCTGTCTTCAAATAAGCTGGGAGCTTATCAGTTGACTTTAGTTGACTTTTTGTGCTTAATGAGAGATTTGATCTGATTTAAATCCTACACCACTCACAGAAGCTATATAAGCTTAAATGAGTTGTTACTATTATAAAAAAAAAAAGCTTATTGAAGCTTGGTTTTGATATTTAAAACTTATTTTTTGGTTTTTTATTTGTTTTTCTGATTTTTTTTTGTTATTTTTGATTTAAGATGCACAAACTTAAGAGATTAATATGAATTTAAACTAAACTTGATTTAAGAGAGCTTATAAAACAGTAAAACAAGCTTAAACAACAACCAATAGTTAATTGAGAATTTAAAAACAATAAGTAAATACGGATTTTATAAAAAGTAAACTAGTATTTCATTAATAGAAAGCTTGGTTACATTAATTTGAGATAGGAAATACAATTGAGAAACTAAAATGGCAGAGTAACACTACAAGAACCTACACACTATCTGTGAGAAATGGGAGGGTATTTATAGGCCTAAGGGGAGCTAGGGTTTCACTTGAGGAAGCTTCAGGAAGCTGCTAGTCTCTCTCTCATATTGACCCTTGATCTCTGCTTCATATCTAAGCAATCATTGTGGCCCTTGGATCATGTGCTTCCAATCATTTGCCCACGGATCATTGACTTGGCATTCCCTGACATGTCAGATAGTTTCTAGAAGCAAGTAATTGTACCAATATACCCTTAATTGCAGTGAAATTGTACGGAGGTGAATTAGGGTTCATGTAACAGTGAATATTCTGGGTAAATTGGGTAAAAGAGGGAAAAGGGTGGCGAGGTTTTTATTTTATTGTTGTTTGACTGATTTTTAAAGGTTGACCGGGTTATGTGGTGGGTGGATCGGGTTATATGGTAAAATGGGAAGTGGGCTGGGTTAAAGGATTAGGATTGGGTTTTTGATTATAAAAGTTTAAGATTAAAAGGATTAAATGACAAGGACTAAAATTGTAATTGCTAAAACTTTGAGGATCATTCCTGCCAACTTTCAAATAATAATCCAAGGGATTTTCTTGTTCATTCTTGATTATTGGAGGGCTTGAGTTGTCATTTCTTCAAGGATTTCTTCAAGGGACTATATTTGACAACTTGCTGAAAGTTGAGGGACCAATATTGCCAATTCTTAAAAGTTTGCTCCAAGGGTCATTTCTGCAATTCTTTGACTTTCCAAGGATCATTTTGACAATTTGAACTTTATTTCTTCCCCGGCTTCGGCTTTTAATACTCATTCTATTCTCGTGCTCGTTTCTGTCGGTTTTTCTTGATTTTATGTCCATTTATGCAATGTCCGTACCTGCACAATCACAAACTCAAAAACAACATATGTTTGGAATATTTGGTTAGTTTTTGGTCATTGTGGGTCTGATATTGGTCAAATTAAGGTATGTGAATAAGCACATACCATAAACCCTAACTCTTCAATTCACCAATTAACTCAATATAAGATTACTTACTTGTAGGAGATTTGCTATGGACTTAACCTTTAATCATGGAAGTATAATTCCTTCATCACTAGCTCATCAAGATTAGTCTTTCCCTCCTCTTTTCTTCTTTTGGTTCGTCACCTCCCACACATACAAAAACACTCTTGAACATTTTGGAGAAGTGTAGAAAGTCGGAATTATCCTAAGACTTACTTCTCTTGTAAGCTATTACAACTTTGGTCAATTGACACAAGTAGTCCCTAAAGTCTTTTCATCTTATAATTATGACACATTAACTTCCTATAACACTTATTACATATAGATTAAACTTTAGGTTTGACTACCAACTTGACTTTTGTTGACTAACCAATCATATTGAGTCTCCCGACTCATAAAGTCATAGTCAACTTAAGACAATGGCATTTTCGTAATTAATACCAAGAAACCCGGTTGTGGGGTGTTACAGAGTTGAGCTCGATCTTGGAATTTAAAGCTTGATCTAGCTCGAGTCAAGTCTTAAATCTGAGTTTTAATACTCAAGTTAGGCTCGAGCTCGACAATACTCAATTCACCATAGCAGATCAAACCCCTTAAATGTATTAATGTAATAGTTGACTTTGTAATCTTTGAAAATTTTACTATGGGTAAAAATATAAAATTGAATAATTAGAGAATTCTAACTTTTTATTTAGAAAAATTAACAATCTTTTTTGATAAAGTAAAATAATAAAATTAACAATTAATAGTATGAGGTGGGGAAAGCATTTGTCTAATTTCATATTATATGATAATCGTTAGATACAATAAAAAAAATGCGATATGATAACTTACATTTCATGAGTAACATGAAAAATGACATGACATTTTGCTTAAGTTAAATGTCGATTTTGACCATGACTATTATGTTTAGCTGACTTGAATTGACGGATTTATACTTCTCATATTTTAGTGACATCCCAAAAATAGTTAACATGATTTTCATGATATACCCTTTAACTAATTAAGTGATATTCTTAGCATTTTGAAAAATTTATAAACGTTTTAAAATAACATATACAAAATACTTGGTAATTGAGTAATTCATATTTCTAATATGCAAAATTATATTCGTGGTGTTGTCGTCAATGTTAGATATTTTGACTTCAAATCATAAAGGTATTTTGGTCATTTTTGTAGCATCTTAAGAAGTAAGATATTTTGTATGTCGGTTGTTTAGCTATATATAGGATTGATACAGAACTTATGTACTTGGGACTTTGATAAGAAATAAAAATACCAGTTTTTGCTCCCACAATACTTCCCATGTTCTATGTTTAATTGCTGATCTTTGCCTATGGTTATCTCCCCCAATCCTAACAAATTAGTATCAGAGCGGGTTCGATCAATTTGAAGCAAGCTACAATTGTTGTGGGTTATTGAATTGGTTGGTATTCAATCCCCTTCTGGTTGATTTCAAGAATTAGTTTCTTGATATTGTTTGAATTTGTCTTTTGTTCGGTGGCTTGCTGATTCGACTTGTTGGAAACATCAGGTTTGTTGTTTTTTTGTTATCTTCAATCAATTCTTGCTTCTTGTTTGATAGATTGAAGTGTTTGTGGATTGAGATTTAGGATAATCAGTTGTTGTTAGATATTGTTGCGGGAGGTTTGGTTTCAGAATATTACAAAACCCCCATTAGAAAACCCGTTTGAATAGCTATGTCTTCTCAAACATCATCATCTGTTAGTGTCGTTGAGATGTTTAATGCGATATATTCTGCTCGAAGTCTGCGCCTCTATGTTTTGCATTTTACATAATTAGTTTTGGGCCTTTTGGTAATTTGTTTTGGTGGAGAGTGAGCTTGCATTTGAATTTTGAATTTTGAATTTAAGGTTTTGATGTCGCCTTAATGGAATTGGTAGGAATTGTTTTGGAAACTGGATATCGTAGGTTTGAAGGTCAGTCAGTATTTGCTACGGAATTTGCTCATATTTTGACTGTAATTCTTACTGGATAAGTGGGTCATTGGTATTATTATCCGTTGGTTGTAAGTTGGAAAGCTACATTACAACCATCAGTTCCTTTGAGCAAGTTTCACTACTGTTTTGGATTTGCTCAAAATTGGAGATATGGTGTTACTTAGGAGTTGAACTCAAGGTGGAGATTGTTAAATATTTTTGACTTCAACTCATAAGGGTATTGTGGTCATTTTTGTAGTATCTTAAGAAGTAAGATTTTTTGTATGTCGGTTGTTTAGCTATGTATAGGATTGATACAGAACTTATGTACTTGGGACTTAGATAAGAAAAAAAAAATACCAGCTTTTGCTCCCACAAAACTTCCCATATTCTATGTTTGATTGCTGATCTTTGCCTATGGTTATCTCCCCCAATCCTAACAGTCAACATTAATACAAATGTAAATTTATAATTTTTGTACATATGTACAATGCAAGTTACTTACTCAAATTATATAGGAGGTGTGTTATTTTTAGAATAATGACAAGTTTGATATTACACCATTTACATAGTGTTAGTATTCATAATGCTGTTATTTATGTAAAATATGAATAATCACCTACTAAACATCTATTGATTACATAATTATTTCTAAACTAGAATCATCTTTATATTTAACATTATATCGTATAATTATAGGTTACTATTTACTATATTATTATTTACGATACGATACATTCAAATACACAATAAACACATTATAGTTTGGATCTAACATAAATGTTAATATTATGGACAATATACATTATGAATCACAGTAATTTAATTTAATTTTTTAGTACATTAATTGTCTTCGAATTCGCAGGTTAATATATAGTCTAGTATGTTATAAAGGGACATGGTTATATAAAAGTGAATATATTTTGTAAAATGTGACAACAAACGAGAGGCTGAGGATGAAATATCAGTAACTATTTATAAAAAAATTTGTGCAATTTTTTGAAAGAAACACAAAAAAAAGTACTCTACAAAAAGGAAAGTTTGTATAAATCGAAAGCTTATTGTTTAATTATTTTTTTCTCTTAATAGTTTTTTTGTCTCATATTTTATGAACTCTAATTTTTTGAACTATCTTTTTATGAGAACACGTGTTGCTCTTCAATTTTTTTTTCTAGAATTTGTAAAAAATGAATTTTTATAGGATCCTTTACTCATTTAATAAAAAGATCCGAGAAATTTGATGGTGTGCTCTTAATGGAAACAAACATTTTCTTAAGCTGATTTGTATTCCCTCCATCCCAAGTTATTTATTCATGTTTTTATTTCTGATTGTCCAGAATTAACTATTCACTACTTGAAATAGAGAGAGAAATTTGGTCGAGATTAAAAATAACACCCTTACTTAAAATTGTCACTATAGAATTTAAAGAAAACATTAATTAAATTAGCTTAGAGTAAAAGTGTCATATTGCAAAAGTAAGAAAAAGAAAGAAGTAATTATGTTTTTTTAGTTTTTTAGACGGTGAGAGTACTTGTGTGTTTGTTTGTTGATTGTGTGACCTGTCTTGGTTTTAGTTTTCTTCCATCTCTTTTTTCTCGTATGCAACATTGGTTGTGTCTATGTATCTCTCTCAAATACGCTCATCCAAAGTGTATCTATGTCATATCTTCTAACCCAAAAACCGTAAGCATCTCTCACTAGAATTCATGATCTGTTTACCTATTTCAAGAGAAGATCAACCCACACAAAAATTCAAGACTTTAAATTCATCGTCAGGAGACCACTACCTTTTATCAACAACTTCATTTAGAATCAGATGTTAAGGTGATCACCTGTTTGATATCTAAATCTTCTTGTCATTTTTCCACGAAGATTAATTTACTGTACATGCAAACTATCTTTTTTATACGAAACTCACTGATCCCATGGTAACATCACCTTATGTTGGATAAACCTCGACAACAAACCTGAAGTTCGATCGCGGAAACGCTAGATCGCGAGTTGTATCGAGCATAAGCAGCAAACACGAGAGACTACAAAGAACCGACTAGAATATGCACACGATATACCCTCAACGAATCCTTTATTAATACCAATAAAGCTTTTACAATTGAGGAAGAAGAATGAATAACTAGTATCCCCCTCATCTCTATTTATAGAGATGAGGGGTAGAAACCTTAGCTTGCCTTGCACTCCAAGCTAACTAATCCTAGTTCTAGTCTACTACCTAATCTAATTACAAAGTACACTTAAGTCCCTCATATATGTTTAAATTTACTACTAATGTATAACACCTTACTACTGTACCCACAAAAATGACCAAAGATGCCACACTTAGTGGAAAAAACTGCACCTTAATTACTTGCATATGACTGAGGTATAGTTGAGCTTTAGTTTTTATCAGTGTGATCGGAAGGAGACTGCAGGTGCACATGATTATTTGATAAAATTCCTGTTTGTTAATTGCTTCCATTGATCGGAGACTGATGCTGATGCTCACCTCTATCATCTGGCAGCGAATGTATTTTTTGTTAATGTTACATTCACTGCGATGCATGAATTATTTACACCTTTTGATAAGATCGAAGCGCAGTTTCTATTGTTTTCTTCTGGCAAGTGGAATTCTGATAGATACAGTAGCTTGCAAGCTTGGTGTCTCTGAATTATGCAACTGACTTTGAGCAAGTTCCGCATTTGTCTTTTTCTTTTTCGTTATTTAAACATGGGAAGTCTAGAATTTGATGCATTGGAAATTGTTTACATGCTATTTGATGGTATGAATCTACGTAGAAAAAGTGATGATGGTGTATAAGCTGTTCAAAACTAGAATGGCGTAATATTATTACAGTACTTTAATGCATCGCTATCTAATAGGTATTTTTACTGATTTAACTTGGTAACTTTTGCTAATGTAACAGTAGAAAGNACCTTTTGATAAGATCGAAGTGCAGTTTCTATTGTTTTCTTCTGGCAAGTGGAATTCTGATAGATACAGTAGCTTGCAAGCTTGGTGTCTCTGAATTATGCAACTGACTTTGAGCAAGTTCCGCATTTGTCTTTTTCTTTTTCGTTATTTAAACATGGGAAGTCTAGAATTTGATGCATTGGAAATTGTTTACATGCTATTTGATGGTATGAATTTACGTAGAAAAAGTGATGATATGAATTTACATGCTAGTTGTTCATTTATGGCATGTCATAAATGTTCTAGTGGTTGTTCAGGCGGTTGCTTGAGGTTAATGTGGTACTTCAGCCACATTCCATTGTACTTTAAACGTTTATTTGGTTAATATATTTTGCCAGGGTGGAGATCCCTTTACCCAAAAATAGAAAAAGTGATGATGGTGTATAAGCTGTTCAAAACTAGAATGGAGTAATATTATTACAGTACTTTAATGCATCGCTATCTAATAGGTATTTTTACTGATTTAACTTGGTAAGTTTTGCTAATGTAACAGTAAAAAGGTTAAATTCATAACTAATGAATCCTTGTTTTTACGTACATTATCGCCTATACGAAAAACCTTTTTGATTCTATAAATTGGGCTTTGGGTTTGGCAGATAAGCACCAAATAAATTCACTTTACTATGTCCAAAGTTGTTTAGTCTTATAAGCAACCCTCTCGTTTTTTTTTGTGCATCGCCGAAACTCAGATTTTTTTTATGTGTGTGTAATCCAATCGTAGGTTACAGATCTGAGCCGATTGGTCTGATCTGTGCAGCTTTAGTTCCTTCTGATCGATTTTTTGTGGCGCGTGACTGTTTAAGTAAGCATTTCATCTCCGTCCTTCATTTTTGGAAGTGATACATTTATGGTTTACTCTTAGGATGAGACAGCCGCCATATATGGCTTGTGTTGATCTCATCACAAACTTCTTTTCTGTATGTGATTGAAATAGGGTTTGTTTAATGAAAGGGAGCCGCCGCTCCTCACATATCGCTTGATCATGTGTTATTTTTTGAACCTCATGTTTTAATTATCTTAAATGAATCTTTATAAATTCGATCTAGATTAGAATGTAGATCTTGATGTGTCCATATAGAACGGATCGGAAATGCATGTAATCTAACCCTTCCTTCAAATAAATGTATTCACGGCGTTGTTAGATTTTGTATTTCTGTAAACGATGACGTCTAATTTCTTCAGCATGTTTTTGTAACATATATGCTTTGCAAAAAAAAACAAAACTGCACTGTATAACAGTGAATAGCTCTATGATTTTGATAATTTACATATATTTCTCGAATTTCTGATTCGACCGATGCATTCTGGTATGATACTTAAATTCTTTCTAAAAAAAGAGGTCATTTGGCTAGTGTTGATATTCACATACCTTGTTGTACATAATATTATGTAGAAGTTTTTGAATCTTATGCATATGATTGTACTTTATCTTGTGACTAATATGTTCCTAAAAGTTTTATTAGTTAGCGGCTTGTGAGTTTGTAGCAGCTTCTGAGTCAGCTAGTCTTGATATTCACAGGTAGGTGTTGCTTTTAACCATGAGTCGACGGTTGGTCGGAAAGAAGATGACTTCTGGAGCAAGCACAAGTGCTTCACCAAGTAAATTTTAAAGTTTTATGTATTTCATATATATGTATGCGTTTTAAATTATCTTGTATATTACTTTACTGAAAGTGTACTTGTATTTGGTTATAGATGTTGTAAGAAATAGAAGGAGACAAAATTACCGAATGTTGTATGCTATATTGAAGGATCCAGCAGCTGATGTTATGCTGGGAGCAGCTGGTTCTGTACAAAGAAGTATCACAGAAGGTACTCGTTCGGATGATGAGGTGAACATGGTCGCAAGGTTGTTGATTGACATCGCTAATGGTAGTTCTGAGACACGAACATCGTCGGGGATTGTACCCGAAGATCGGGCATTGGCTGAGACTGTTGGGAGGAGCTCAGTCACGTATATACCAACAAATGTTGCTAATGGATCGGGCCATCACAACCGAGAGCAAGTAGGCCCTAGCATCAGGCCCAAAAGAAATGGCAGGAAACCAATATGGATGAAAGACTACATGGGAGACACCGAAGAAGAATCACAATAGAGATAAGGATTTTAGTATGGTATCATTCAGTTTGCATGTTCTTTTTTCAAATTATGTACTTTAACTTCAATAATGTAGGATTCATAATAATCTCGATCTAGATGAAACTTTTCTGTGGGAAAAATGAAAATGCTAATACTGTGATCTCAATTGGAGAAGAAGGAAATATGCTTAAAAACAAAGGCCCAGCTCTACTCATCTCTCAATTTATTTGGAAACTAATTAAATCCCTTGAGAGAAAATGATATTACTAATATGCCCATCGATCTTATCTGGAGCCCTGGAGGGTAGAATGTTTACTTTACGTTTATTGGTAGCACTACTACAGGTTAGGGAAATTGTGATAGAAATTTCAAATTTGCGATGGCAAGTTTCAATCAGGGATGTGCAACGCATTTGTGATGAAATGAAAAAATCTGCCGCACATATTAAAAACAGAGGTAGGGTCAACTTTGAGCCGAGTTTTGAGAAATAGCATTTTAGTTTAGTGCGCCACATAGATAGCTTAGTTCAAATCATCATGTTGGTTTGATTTGTGATTGTTGGTAGAACACCTAGTCGAAAAAATATATATAAGAGCAAATATATATATTTGTTTGATCGGCTTGTTTCAACTTGTTCACATGGTTGTTGAATCTGGTCCTTTATAACTGTCATACATATGAATTTTAGTCTCTTGATGATTTATTTATAATCACCACCTAGTGAGCTCAGGAACTTAATAAGGAACTCTACTACGCTGATTCACTGGAAGTGATTAGCCACAAAACCTAAAACATAGACTTAATGTTGATACAAAAGTTGGCAAGACTTGGCTTGAGTACCAATTCGGATGTTTAGTGCTTTGGAACCTGCGCACTAAAAAGAACAAGAAGCACCGTTAGGCTTATCGAGGGANTAGGCCATCTTCAAGACTGTAGATAAGGATCCCCTTGAGAACATTATTCTCATTCCATTCCGGTCTTCGACTTTGTACGGAACACATAATATAAGAGGTCTTGTTTTCCTGTGGACGTACTTTGATCACCCCAATTGGCCGCTATATAGTGTTCTTTTGGTTGCTTTTTTGGCGTTTTAGTATTTCTGTAAGTCTCTTCCTATTGTGAACCGATAGATAGATCCTAACCGAAACGCTAGCAAGTAGCTAGAGTAAACACAAGAAGATTAACACCTCAAAATACACAACATCTAAAAAACCAAAACACCTGATACACACATGTTGTATCACCTATAAATTCGAATAGCTTGAAGGTTGGAGATCACCGTCTTACAACAATGGACAGTAGATTAAGTTTTTTTGGATGTATTTACATTAACTGTTATCTAGAACCCTTAACTGATAACCTTTGAGGTTTTATTCATTTCAAATGCTGGAAAAAAAAATCAGCTAGCTCAGCTCTTTGAACTACATTAAGAGACGAGGAATGCGAAACATGTCTTATCTTGATAATATGAAATGGTGTCACAGATTTCCATATGGTGACTAGGGAGGACACACAGTTTGTAATATATGTCACTGCATTTATTTTTCCTCTACTTCATTTATAAAAGTTGGCCCAACCAAGGAACCTCTGTNAATTATTCCCACGCGTACGCGGGAAGAATTCAAAAAATCCCGCCTATTCCACACGTGTGATGTATGTAGTCACAAAGAGTGGGATTCATGTACCTCGGGAAACGGAGAAGGTGTCCACGTGTCCAAGCCTTCTCATTTCCTAGCCACATGATGAGAGTTAGTGGGTTACACGTGTCAGTCATCCTGTGGGTGGAAGAAAAGTATATAAGGTCTCCTCCCACTTTTACCGTGATTACCACAGTAATTAACCCTTGCATTTTCGAAGAAAAACCCTAGTGCTATTTGCCTCCTTTGTGCTTCTTTTAAAAAAAAACCTAGGTAAGCCGCGAGCGCGTTTTTTCTTTAAAAATGGTAGTTCAATTGAGCGATTGCTACTCGAACATGAATGAGGACGAACTACAACGGTTCGCCTCAGATTATTATATCCCCTTGGAGGTGTATCCGGCGTTGCCGGGCCCCAACGATACGATAGCGGATTTTCCGCCGGGAAAGGTGGGGGTGTATACGCGTTTCTTTGATTACGCGAACATATGCTTTCCCATCAGCGTTTTCTTGAACAACGTGCTTGTGTATTACTCTATACACATTTCACAGTTGCACCCTCTTG
>LBNU01033797.1:223394-243280 GCA_014162995.1 Artemisia annua
TTTTTCACCTTGTCAATTCCTTTGAAAGCATTTTGAAGGATCTCCCACGCTTCCTTAGAAGTGGTTGCATTTGCAACTTTCTCAAACATCGCATCATCAAGACATTGATAGATGAGTGTAAGAGCACTTTGATCCTTCTTTCTTGCCTTTTGCAACTCCACCCTTTGGGCGGCATTCAACGAACTTTCATCATCAACTTTCTCAGCACCTTTCTCGACTATCTCCCACACGTCATGTGAACCGAGTAACGCCTTCATTCGAATGCACCAACTACCATAGTTGTCTTTGGTAAGACGAGGAAATTGGAACAAGTTCATTGCACCTGACATCTTGATCTTCTAGCTATGATACCACTTTGTTGGAAACACGATGGCCTTTTAGGCTTATACTTGATGAAGAGAGGAATACTTAGAGAGCTTTTACAATGTTACTTTATTACTTAAGCTTTGCTTATGTACATACAAATGGATACATCTATCACATATTTATACTAGTCCATGGAAGGTTCTAGACTCGGGATATTCCATGGACATTCTTTCATAATCTAGATCATTCTAAACACATCATTATCCTTATCTAATTATCTAATTCTAGAAAACTCTTACTAGATAATTCTATCACAATTAGCTAGATAGTTCTAGTAGATATCATCTACTACAATATTCTAGAAGCTTCTATACTATTCTACGACTTTCTAGAAGCTTCCACACCATTCTTCGTTATTCTAGAATCTTCTTGATCACGGGCTTGGGCTTTTATCGTAGTCCAATCTTTATTGGACTAAATCAAGTTTACGATCCAACAATACACACATGTTGTATCACCTATAAATTCGAATAGCTTGAAGGTTGGAGATCACCGTCTTACAACAATGGACAGTAGATTAAGTTTTTTTGGATGTATTTACATTAACTGTTATCTAGAACCCTTAACTGATAACCTTTGAGGTTTTATTCATTTCAAATGCTGGAAAAAAAAATCAGCTAGCTCAGCTCTTTGAACTACATTAAGAGACGAGGAATGCGAAACATGTCTTATCTTGATAATATGAAATGGTGTCACAGATTTCCATATGGTGACTAGGGAGGACACACAGTTTGTAATATATGTCACTGCATTTATTTTTCCTCTACTTCATTCATAAAAGTTGGCCCAACCAAGGAACCTCAAGTCACAATGCATTTTAAAAGACTGAAAGAATGGAAAGAAACTACTTAAGAGGAAAAAAAAAACACATATTGCGGTAAATTATAGAGGGCATAAGAAGAAAATGATGAGATTTATAAAAGTAAAATGATAAGGGAGCGGTAGCTAGTAGAGATAATCGCCAGTAGGCATTTTGATTGAGCTGGGGAAAATAAGTATCCTTTCTCCGGTGAACGAGTCAATGAAGTCAATAGTGTTCGTATACATGCATCTGCTTAAACTAGCAAGTTACTCAAAAGTCAATAATGCACGATAACGAGCCCTCCAACAAACTAGAAGGAAAAAAAGAAGAAAGAAACTCAAAAGGTTATCAGTTATACGAGCCCTCCAATAACGCATGATAACCTTTGAGGTTTTATATATAATCATTACCCTTACTGTTATGTTCATTTATGTATCTTTATTATTTTGTACTGTGATTAAAACTGACTTCGAAAATGGGTATGCGTGATATTACACATATATATGATTCTTGATAAAGGGTACTGAAAAGTTTAAATCTTTATGTGTTTGATAAAATGCTTAAATGAAAGATGTATTTATAGTTTATTTTTTTAGGGTGTAGTTTTTTAAGTTTGTTTGGAAGATAGAGAATGAAGAAGATCCCGGGAAGAAAGCAGCAGATTATTGATGCACGGGCGAGGAATATTAGTCATAATGTGAGATGTTTAGAGTGCGGTAGTCAGTCGATTGAAGAGTCCCAAGCTGATATTGCTGTTCTCCTAAGGAAGGTGACTTTTCTTTATAAAACATTTGCTATTTCGGGTTTATCCTTTGGTTGTGTACATGCTTAGAGCATTCGGTATCGTCAAGTTTTACACGCCAAATGCAAAAAAGGAAACTAATGGCGTGTTAATCGTGGTACCGAGCATCACGCCAACCACAAGCCAAATGTGTTTGAGTTGGTTCAGTGGCTCACGCCAAAGGTTTTTCTTCTTTTTTTTTCCTTTTTTTTGGTGGGTTTGTCTTCTTTTTGTTTGTGTGTTGTGTTTGTGATGTGTTTGTCAGTTTGTGTTTGTGATGTGTTTTTAGTGTGTTTTGCAGGTTTTGGGAGGAAGAAGACGACTCAGGTTGTTTTTATAACAATGAGAGAGCGTTGGACCAATTCTTAAACCAATATAATGTGGTCGAGTACTTTATATATTCAGAAATAACAATAATATAATATAAAAGTAGTGGTGGTGATATTGAGATGTGTACGTGGCAATGTGGCATTTGTCAATGGTGACTAGTACTAGTTTGTTTACGTGGTGGTCTTTAGAGAGTTGTGTCAAGCACCTTTATTTACTTCAACAAAAAAGAAAAAGAAAAAAGTATATCTATGCATAAAATTCAGATAGTGTGGTTGGTGACCGAAAGTCCACGAGATAAGTAATTTCCAATGATATTCATGTTCGGCTTGTTGAGCTTCAATAAGCCATATGCATGCTCAAATAGATTAGAAGCGCAAGTAAGAAATTCATGTTCGGCTTGTTGAGCTTCAATAAGCCATATGTAGTCACGTATTGTAATTTATCAATATATGTTTTTTTTTTGAAATTTCGTATTGTAATTTTATTTTATGTATTGTAATTTTAATTTATGTATTGTAATTTTAATTTGTGTTTAATCAAATGTGTTTGTTTTTATTAAATAAAATGAAATGAAAAAAAGTGGGACCCAATAACGTGTTAGTGGTGTGTTATGAGGGAGGGGTGTTTGAGTGAATAGTCTGTTATTGGGAGTAGATGATGTGGCGCTAAGGTGACATACCAATAACATGTTAATGGTATGCATGATACCCAGCGCTCTTATACATGAAGTATTTGGGTGGCAAAAGCAGAACTAGCTTCCTAATCGTGATTGATAGCATGGGCTCCCTTTAGGTTTGATGCATTCCCATTTCCATAGATGTTTTTATAAGAGTACCTGGTGGCATAGCGAGATCATTATCGCTTACAATGATTAGCAGTACCGTAGTTGTTTGAACTTTAGGTAGTCAAATTTAAGGTTGCTATTCGGTTTTTTGAATCTTTTAATGGATATTTGAACTTGTACCCGTGTGTCAATAGGCTGATCCATGTAACTTTTCATAATTTATTATGGCTCAATCTTTTCATCTTTATATATGTTGAGGGATTTAATGATTAAATGGTATTGTTGCGGTTTGGCTATTATAGATCACTGGCAAACGTAGACCAAAATTGCCTCATAACAGCTTATATAGTGTTTCTTTTAGTTTCCATAGTGGGAACTTTATGAGGGATAATGTAATGCTATAACTCCTATAAGCTATACTATTTGCAATGATAGATAGATTAAGCTATGACTTCTTCCGGAGGTGCCTAATGATATTCAAACTATGAATTGCAGTGCCACAGCAGACGGTCTTGGAGGTATGCTTCTTGGAAGATTTCTTGTAGGAACCGCAATGGGTGTTAGCCCTCCTGTTGCAGCTCTGTACATTACAGAGGTACGAAGTTTGATTGAACTTTCTTTTTTTTTTGCTCGCATACTTTATTAGGTTGGCATTCCAGATTATCCTTTTCCTGACCTGTAATTATCTAAAGTTAGGTTTCACCAGCTTTGTTGCGAGGCACATATGGGAGCTTCACTCAGATTGCAACTTGTCTTGGACTTATATGTTCTTTCTTCATTGGGATACCAGCAAAGGATGTTTCTCGTTGGTAGGGAACATGATATGTAATTCCAGATTATCCTTTTCCTGACCTGTAATTATCAAAAGTTAGGTTTCACCAGCTTTGTTGCGAGGCACATATGGGAGCTTCACTCAGATTGCAACTTGTCTTGGACTTATATGTTCTTTCTTCATTGGGATACCAGCAAAGGATGTTTCTCGTTGGTAGGGAACATGATATGTAATTGCTGATTTCTTATACAACCACTTCGGATTTGCAATAATGTTTTCTTGATTATTGGATTAGGTGGCGTGTGTGCTTTTGGGTATCTACTGTTCCAGCAGCTTTGCTTGCTCTTCTGATGGAGTTCTGTGCAGAAAGTCCTCACTGGCTTTTTAAGGTTAGAATTGCTCAGTCGCCTCTTCCATTGGCTATTGTGTACATATACATTTTTTGGTTGATATCTATCCACATCCACTTATGACATCTTAGTTACATGTATATCAACGCAGAAAATGTTGCACTTTGCTATGGGACCCGATTCCTTAATGATTTATTATAAATAAACTTCTTTTCTTTTATCTAATTTAGAGAGGAAGAAGTGCTGATGCTGAAGCAGAGTTCGCAAAGCTTCTAGGAGGATTACATGTCAAATCTTCAATGGCAGAACTATCCAAGACAGACAGAGAGGATGAAGTAGACAGAGTAAAGCTCTCAGAGCTGTTTTATGGACGTCATTTTAGAGCTATAGATATAACCACTGTTGCTTTCCTTTTATTCCAATGAGATATGTATGTTTTTTCCTAAAATCTATCGCTTACTGTGCTGCAGTGGTTTTCATTGGGTCTGCTCTGCTTGCTCTGCAACAATTTTCTGGCATAAATGCTGTTTTATATTTCACCAAGATATACCACGCTCTTCATTAGTAGAGGCCATTGTGAATATTTTATTGATATTTATCTTCTTATCCATTCACAAGCTCAATAGTTGCAATGATTTTGATGGATAAACTAGGAAGGAACGCTCTTCTTCTTGGAAGTTTTATGGGCATGGTATATAAACCATGCTAACTTGCTTACTCTTCCATCAATTACATGTATGATCAGATGGTCTTAGCTTTGTAGTTTTTGATTTTTTTATTTATGGGCTGATTCAGGCAATGTCAATGGGCATGCAAGCAGTTGCCGGGAGTAGCTTAGTATCAGGGTCTCCAGTGGTGTACCTCTCTGTTGGTGGCGTGCTTTTGTGAGTATTCATCCACTTTATAACCTTATAACATAAAGTCAAAATAATATCAGGATGATAAGCTAATGGTTCTTCAGTAGCCAAAACTCCATTTTTGCCAAATCGACTGAAATGCTTGATACTTAAATAGAGTTAGAAGCATAAAGAATTAAAATAAAAGAACAAAAAGGGAACATGTCTTAAAATAGAATCTTTCTTATGCTGACTTGCTAGGATATATTTGGACCTCCAATTTATGATGTGTTTATCTAATGCAGGTTTGTGTTATCATTTGCCATGGGTGTGGGGCCGGTACCTGGTCTTCTCTTGTCAGAAATATTCCCAGGCCGAATTAGAGCAAAGGCTATGGCTATCTGCATGGCTGTACATTGGGTAAACCCATACTCCTTCACTTCAACATTTGGTTCAACTTCGCCTCTTACTGTTCTTTAAAATATTTAACAATCTGTTCTCTAGGATTAAAATTCCATGTATCTTGAATGTTCTTTAAACTGTAATATTTACTTATGGCACTTTATACAGGTTATAAATTTCTTTGTTGGTTTGCTGTTTTTGCGAATGCTGGAGCAAGTTGGGCCACTGATACTATACACAGTTTCCGCAAGCTTTTGCTTGGTGGGATTTGTATTTGTCAGGAAGAAAGTGCAAGAGATTGAGATGGCACTTCTTCCAGCTAGCGCCACTTCTTCCATCTAATCTAATGGTAATTGCTACTACTCTGTGGCTTCAAATTCTTTTGGCTTTGTACACACACACACACATTCGATGTCATTCCTTATGGATTTCATCCAAAGCACATAATCTTTGAAATACAGGGTCGATACATTCTTGGGTATTAGTGTGATGTAGTTGTGGAATTCTGCTTTTCTCCTGGATTCAACTTGTCGCCTAATGGTGCGAGATATGCACTGTTATCGGTGGAAAGAATCTTTGAGGAACATATTCGAGGAGGGGTATAAGGGGCAGAGAGTTTATGTTCCACCTGTCATGGTTTTATATATAGTCTATGAGGCTGAGCTTGTTCAGCTGTAGAAGGTGAGGCTATAAGCAATTAGCAATTAGCGGCCTAGTAAAAGACGTTCTATTTAGCTTTTTTTTTTTATTATTATTATTATTATTATTATTATTATTATTATTATTATTATTATTATTATTATTATTATTATTATTATTATTATTATTAAAAGTTTATGAGTCTAGCCATGAGGAACCAATATAGGTTTCTTCTAGTGGTTAATTATTTTTTTAGAATATATTGAATTTTGGTCTGTATATTATTAGAGGATAACAGGAAAAAGTTCACAATACCACATTACTATCGCCACTTGTATGATAGTTTGCAGATCCAGAAAATTGTGTTTGATCTATCAAAATTCAAATCACATGGTGCATGTTTTTAGTGTTTAGAAAAGCATGTAATAAAAATACATGTTGAAAATTTATGATGTGTTTTTAAAAGAATATGACAAGATTAGGTGGTGTTTGGATGTGTGTTTTGAGACCAATGATATGATATAGAATAATCAGTTATGGCCTTATGGGAAACAATCATGTCTTTTGATAACCTAACTCAAAATCAATATATCTAATAGTTAGTAGTAGTTCACAATCCCTTGACTTGAGTTATAATGTGTGTGTATGTAACTATATATTGGAGACATTGGGCTAATGTTCCATTGGTTAGTTCACATATGTAGCCACTTGTTAAAAATTGCATTCTTTTGAACATGGGCTTTAGAGAATCATGAGGCAAAATGAATTGAAATTGTTCTTTTAACAAATGAGTATTTTATTATCTTAGTTTTGCTCATTTCAATGTTTTAACATATCAAAATTTCTGACAAGTGAATGTGATTTCTTAGTGGTTGAAAAAGAATAACAATTATGTTGTCCTAAAAACCGTGAAACATGCCGGTACTAAGCGGACACTTATTATAAGATGAGAAATACATTCTTAAAGGTTCTTTTCAAGTTACCGGCAGTTTTAAAGGGCATAAACGAGACGAATAGCTAAAGTTGGAGGGCTTAACACGTCATCTCATATTTTTATCATTTCTTCATGCAACATGTATACATTCGTGTCGTAATGCGTTACTACTATACGTCGTAATAAATATGCCGTAGTCAAAACACACACACACACTTCCACATATTTCTCAACCGAAACTAGCTAAGGTTCGTTAAGAAAACGTTAGGGTTTCTCCCACTTGGATATCAAGATCTTCCCTCATCGTTTATCATTTTTCACATATTTTTGTCATAAAGTGATGAGCAGTAAGCTAATTTCTTCATCAAGATCTTATATGGGTATTTCATTTCTTTGGGTTCTTCACAAAACCCTTCAAGAAATTTACATGGAATCCAATATATGAGGTGTGTTTGATCTTTCTTCACTTTTGTTATAATTTGGTATATATACATCTTTTTTACTTTTTTATTCGTCTAGATAGCGAGTATGTTTATTTACATGCCTATATAAGTTTATGTTTGCATTACGATACCCGTGTTGGCGTCCTTGATTATGCAACTCAATTTGTGCTATTGCAATGCTAGCTTTTTTTGTCGAATAGGACAATGAAGTATGTTTTTCATATTTTGTGTTGCTCAGTGATGATTATATGTAGAAATATTACAATTATGTAACTTCTAAACTAGAATGCCTTTGGTTACTTGAATGCATTCGATGTAATTGTGTGCTTCTATTAATAAAATATAATTGCTGTTAAAAAGATGTAATTACGTGCTTTTGCTAATTTTATTTGGCTAACTTTTAATGACGTGGAAATCCCCGTTTATGTTCACAATATATATAACAAGTGATAAGCTATCTTTCGAATTTTGAGTTATAGCCAAAATTGTAACTTGATATGGAGTGTACAAGTTTGTAACCCCATGCCGTTTACAATTTTTTTTGTATTGTTATCATTCTACTTCTAGCATTTAGCTAGACCGCTAATACAATTTTAGCCGTGGTAAAAATATGCATACCCTTGGTTTAGTTTTACAAGCTTGTAGCGAGGAAACGCTCTATTACCTTAGCAGCTGGTTTAGTATAACAAGTGAGTGGCCCGTTGTTTTCTCCGCCTCGTTGACCTAGTTATGTACTATAAATTATAGCGTAGGCCGCAACTCACCAAACACATTTTTTTTGTGCATCATTTCACAAGATAGGTTTCCGTCTATCTACGTGACGAGATCTAAACCAATCAATCTACTCTTCAGATTTTTACCGCATTTAAGAATAAAGTAAGCATGTCTTCTTCGTCTTTCGATTTTTTATGTGCATCAATCAGGATTTTTGTGTTTGAAATAAAGTGTTCATGATTATCCATGTTTCATTTTCAACTTTGCCAACTTTCTGGTTGTTGTTCGATTGAATTAGGGTTTCGTCCATGAGAGTGGTGTCAGCACACATTGCTTCTCGCTTTTTGTGCTTGTTTCCGTTGATCATTTGCATTCATGATTGTAGTCTATTCAATAATTATCCATAATTGCTATTCGATAATTGAATGTAGATCTATCTGTTTCTTGGTTGTAATTTTGATCAGGAATTGAAGTAATCTAAAAAACCGTCTTTGCATTAACTGAATGTAGATCTATCTGTTTCTTTGTTGTAAATTTGATCAGGAATTGAAGTAATCTAAAAAACCGTCTTTGCATTAACTGTCGCATTTGCTATATATGATGTGTACGCGTATAATTACTTTATATTTAAGGGGGGCTTATGGAGTGATTCCTGCCATACTTTTTGAAGAGTGTTGTACATTATTTTATACTTTTGCATACTGTGAAGCTTTATGTCAGATAATTTGTTTATACCCTAGTCGAAATATTGGAAACAAGTATGAACTAAATCTTGTATATATGCCACTCTATTAAAACCCCCCCCAACAAAAGAATAGCACTAAAAGTGTAGAAGACTTGCTACACAAGAGTTAATTCATTAAGCGGCGCATAAAGAACTCTTAATGGAACCTCATAATCTCAGTCATCATGATCAAGGTTTTTTAGTTGATGAATGTTTATGATCAGCTGCATAATGTAATTGATATGTTTTTATGCACCTACAATTTTGAGGTATACCCTTTATTTTAGAACAATGTTAACGGTGGACACTTGGATCCAGTTTCGAGAGACATGTCTGACACTGATGAGGAGCTACGGAAATATCGAAAGTTGAGTGAAATATACAAAGAGGATGAACCTCTTCGTGGTGTTGGTGGTGCTAAAAGAAAGACGCCTGTGTCAAAAGGCTCAGGTAAGAAAAGGTTAAAGGTTAAAAGTAACTTGTGTAAACGTGGCAGAAAGACTTCATCTTCTGTAAGATGTGAAGCAAGCACTTCTGGAACCAAAAAGGTACTTGTGTTCTTTTTTAAATCTATTTATTTATTTTTATCTATCTCCGTATTAAAAAAGGTTCTCAATGTTATGATCCATAATCACACCAGAGATAATTTTTGACATATCCAATACTAATACATCATTCCCTTTTTCTATAGTGGTTCAGGAATAACTATTATGATCCTCCAAAATATGTTTCCAACTTTCTATCTTAAATTCTCTCAAATTAATTTCCAGTTAGAATACAAATAATTAGCAATAATTCCAATCGACCTAAGTTACACACAATCACAAAACTCGAAATTTTTGACCTTCAAAACTACGTAAAGAGTTTAATAATCGCAAATTATTGCAACTGTGTGCTCTTTGTCTAATGGACACTTATTTTGGGACAAAATTTATAGTTCATTTATTCTTTTGTGATTCAGGGTTTTCTGTCTCATGGACGTAAACTGGCTCAGCCTACTATGACTCTTTCACAGTATATATTAACGTCTTCGAATGATGAAATTATCGCAGCGCTTGGGTTGCTTAGCTTCTCTAATGAGCCGCCTGCTTCAGGTCCTGGTTTACCTCAAATTGAACCTGAGACTATTGTGTGTGTAACAAATAGAAACCCATCTGAGTTCTGCACAGAAATTGCAAAGACTTACATGAGAAGTGTTTGAGCCCAGCTTATAGGGAGCAATTAAAACAGGGATTGATCGGTATGGTTAGAAGTGTTGTAATATAGGAAAACTATTATGTTAGTTTGGTACTTTGGTTAAGTTGGAATGGTCCTGTGCATCTTTTGAATTTTCCTTGCTACTAAATTGCTTACTTTATGGTTATCTGCTATTTCAACTTTGGTCGTTCGGATTGTTTTGCATAAGAATTGGGTTATGTTGTGCCTTTTTTTTTCCCTCCAAATTACTTTGTGTTGTCCTTGTGTGGTTGGGTGTTGGAGGTTTTTCGTTCTGGTTCGTTTGTTGAACACATTTTTTTGTCAGGTGGGTGTTTTTTTTAAGTGTTTGATAAAAAGTCTTGGATCTAGTTATTTCATGGTGGCTCGGCGTCCTTATAGCTAGCTTCTCCCAGCATCTTTGAAATAATGTTTTCTGTTTGATAAAAAAGCTACAAAACATCTATGGTGTCCAGCTGGCTGATCTCCTCTGTAGACTATATGGTCACATGTTTTCCCCTGCTTCAATTAATCTGCTGCTTATTTATCTGAGTTTGTGTCTCTTCTTGGGGACCAGGAGGTAGCTACTCGTATTAGCAAGGAATAAACATCTTTTTAACAATGAACACTTCATGATAAAAGGAGTTAAAACGATTAAATTCCTACAAGACGCTACCCAATGCTCAACAGTTTTGTTTATTAACAGAAACCCATGAAAAATATTGGGTAAATGAAATTTTAATATTATGATTTGAGTCAAAACGCAATTTATTTTCTTGCAGTTATCTATCTGCTTGTTGAATATTCCTGCCATGGTACAGATTCTACTCTCATCCTACAGCAAGCAAACCATCACATTAGTATTTTCTGAAGTTGTGATTTTATATAAACAGATACCAGAAGCTTTTATCCAAAGACTACAGCACAAATATGTAAATGGCACCAAACAAGAAAGTCCCCGTTTAAACAAACAAACTAATGTAAACTATGAGTGACTCGCACAATCTCACATCACTGATATATGATCTTGTGTTTTGGTAGACGCAACTGACCATGTCTAGTGACCTCCCTCGTTTTATTGTGTCCACCAAGGTCCAATCTTTTCAAGAAAATAAGAGGGGCAGCGAACAGGATGCCTCGACGAGCTTACCAGTCCCAAAAAACCAGACGACGTGATGATTAATTTATGAACTACAAAATGAATATCCCTTATACATCACAACTGTGTTGATTTGGTTGAGACCCTTTCCTTTTGGTCTTGACCATTTGTTCTCACAGAGAGTGTTTGGGTTAACCATTGTTATGGCAAAGTAGTAAACTTGTTATGAGACAAGATGTGCAGAATGTATGTGCAGTGAGTTTTTTGATAAAGAGAAATATGGAGGGAAAAGTATACACGAAATTAAACTGTTATATTGATTGTAAATAACTGTCAATACAATGCCTATAAATAGTTAGTGAACAGGTATGACATGAATGGGTGTGATGGTTCAGTTTGACCCATAAGACACAACCCTTCATAGTTAACTGTCATAAACTGTATTCTAACCATAATAACGGCTAAAACGACCAACTAGACAAATAACTAACTAATGTACATGTCATCAATCCTAAACTAGAGTTCTGTGCAACCTTATTGGTTAATTACATGGCTGCTATCTAAGATACATAGAATAAATAAAATGTCTGAGATATAAACTAGAATTAAGAGTAAAGTTTGATCTTAAGATTTCAAGAAACTGGCCATGTCTTGTGACCTCCCTCATGATTTTCAGTTTTTTTTATATGATATAACATTTAATTCCCCAAGACATCAGAGTCTCTAATCTAATTTGACCACAGTAATCTCACCTTGTGACAACAATAACTATTTTAGTTAAATGAAATCTGTTGAAACTTATTTAAAAGACTAAATGATGACCATAAACTATTATCGAAGTGCTTTTCATCACACAGCTGCTTCCAAGGACGTACACCAGATAGTCAAAGCCACCACATCCTTTACCTGCTAGGTAAATGGGTTGAATCAATAAAAGGAACTTGCGATTGGTCAATTTGTCCCCAAGACAGAAGTTTGAACTAAAAAGACCACTACTTAAACAACTACTGCACAATTAGAAAAAAGATGGCGTGCATTTTCTGTAACTAGATTGTACATTGAATACCTGTAATCATCACACTTGACGCCTCTGGAAATGTATTAGACCAATTCAGGAGCTTGATTCGCGAAAATATCCAAAATTGTGAAATGACATTTTTGTAAGTATAAGTTCATCTTTGACTTTTGAGCAACATCACTAAAATCTTCCCATCGGACTAAGAGACCATATTAGCTTATCGTGACGATTGGTTACTTGATTTAGTTACAAATATGAGCGAGCTCCTGTAGTACCACCAAATAGAGACATATTGATGAACTAAATGGATGTACATATATAACTTTAAAACAACCATATTGGTATAATATGCTCGGGCAAAATTTCTATTAATGTACTATACTTGCCACAAATGTGACTTTCGTGTACTGAACAAAAAACTTTCCTTATATGGGTACTAAACTTTCATTTTTTGGTCTTTTTGATGTACTTTTTGACATTTTTGCCCTTCAAAATTTAAAAAATCCAGGGGCAAAAATGTCAAAAAGTACATCAAAAAGACCAAAAAATGAAAGTTTAGTACCCATATAAGGAAAGTTTTTTATTCAGTACACGAAAGTCACATTTGTGGCGAGTATGATGCATTATTAAAGATTTTGCCCTAATATGCTCACACAACTATTAGGATCAACAACCCTTAAGAGAACTAAAATTATTTGTGGTGTGATATACTCACACAACTATTAGGAGTAATAACGGTAATAGAAACTTTATGAGTGACATGATTTCAGTAACTTGAAAAAAAGACAATATAGCCTTTTCAGTCTATTCTAGCTAACAAAAACAGTCACTAAGACACCAATAATAAAATTAGGGAAATTTGCATTTGTGACATCCAAGATGACACTTATTTCTAACTTGACTCACTTTTGTGGTATATTGCTAAAAGCCTAAAAGTAAGATTTTTTTCAAATTTTGAGATTGCCCCAATATACTAAACACGTCTATTTTGTCTGTTTAATGTCTAACGCCTAACTGCAGCTGTAAGTTACCAAATCTAACCTTTTTCAGCTCGAATATCATTTCGAAGCAAAAACGATGGTTGCGATATACTGCGATCACGTTGCAAACACACTGTGAATTCAAAGCATATGACGTACGCATATGACAGATTAGTTGGTGTTGATTAACTGGATGAATATGTTTTCTTGCTGCATACGAATGAGCTGCGAATGTGTTAAAATATAGCTTTCTAACTGAAAGCAGCTAAAATCTACTAATATGTTGGTCGAATTACTAATAGCACAGATACAACAAATATGGATCGAATTACTAGAGCACAAAAACAACATAAGTACAAAGATTATTGTATACGTCTTATTAAATGCAGTTACTGTGAAGTATTTGGTCATAGAACTGAAAGTTGCAAAGAGATTAGTGAAGAAAATGGCATGGGGATAATAATAATGATGCTGAAGTAAACTCTGGAAGACAAGATGCTAGTGTTACAGAAGGAAGTCATAGAAAGGAAGGTTTTACTGAGGTAAATAACAAGCATAACAATTGGAAGCAGGAGTTCAAGAGGTCTATGTATAAGGCTAATCCTCATCAGAGTAGAAAATATGGATTTTCGGTAGAAGACGGGTGGGGAATCAAAATAAGTTTGTGTATCAACCAAAGTGGAATAATGTTAGAAATTAAGTACCATGACAATCATATAATTAAACTAAAATCAAGTAGTCACATATGCGGAAGCGTAGGATCATATAACATATAAAAGATTAACTAAAACATAAACAAAGAACATACTTTTGATTCTAGCAAGAACAAGAATCAAACTTCAATAACCTTGAACAATTGGATGAACCCTAATTAGGGTTTATAAGGATCAATGAATAACCCCTTACCGTTTTATTATTCGATCCAAGATAATTACTATAGTGAGTAATTACCACGTTCTTGTACATATGAATTAATAACAAATTAATGTGATTGCAAGATCAAACAAACACAAAGATTTTTGTTTTACAAAAATCAAACCAAAACCCTAAGAGGGTGTTGTTCGACCGGTTATGCAAAGAGGAGAAAAAGAGAGAACACAATTTAGGGTTATGTGTACAAGAGATGCAAAACAATGACCCTTGGTTTGTATCTATAGAGAATGTAATCTTGGAGGACAAGTTAGGGCAAGGGGAACTCTTTTCCTTGTGGATCGACCGGCCAAAGCCCCAAGGAGGGTCTTCCGGATCCTTCTTGGCTTCTAATTACATTCTAGTCCTTTTCCTTTGCTCGTTAGTCAATTCCGTTAAGCACTAACGACCGTTAGTCATTTATAGTGTTTAAATATATTATATATATATATATATATATATATATATATATATATATATATATATATATATATATATATATATATATATATATATATATATATATATATATAACATTTTATATATAATAATTATTGTACATTAATTCTCATTCGTAACGTGTGCAATCCCGTGGTCTCGGGTTCGATACTAGACATATACGTATTAATATTTATCCACAAACCTAACAAATAATGTAGTAGAGAAGCCCGATTCTAGTAATGCAGAGGGCAGGAAAACAATTCTCCAAATGAAAAATTGCTAAATAAGGAAAATTGGAAAGGAAAGGAGAAGCCACAATGGTCTGATAAAGATGAATTGTTAGCTCAGACGAAAAGAAATGGGAATAAGTTCTTTGTTTTGGAAGCTTATGGTGCACCAGAAAGATGGAGAATGTGTGTGGCACGCAGATGGGGCTATTCTACAAGACTGCTATGTTTTTTTGTTCTAATTGTGTTTCTATGGGATTCAAAATAGGTATATGGAATATTAGAGGAATTGGCACTTCCGTGAAGCAACAAGAAGTGGTTAAGCTTATCAGTGATACAAAATTAAGTATATGTTCTATATTGGAGACTCAATTAAAAAGTTGAATGTTGTTGCTGAAAGTTTGGGAAGATGGGATTGGACATCTAACATGAAGTATTGTAATAAAAGATGCAGAATGTTAGTTGGTTGGAAACTTGGAATGGTGATGTAGTTAAGGTTATGGTGATTCATGAAGCCAAACAGTCTATGCTATGTGCAATTGAAACCATCAAAAGGCAGTTTAAAAGTTTTTGTACAATTGTTTATGCTGCTAATACTGATGGAGAAAGGAGAGACTTGTGGAAAGCTTTGAACAAATATAAGCAAATTGTAAATGGTAGAGCTTGTTTCATTGTAGGTGACTTTAATGTGACTTTATCTCTTAATGACCATTCTGCTAGAGGATCTTACATGACTACTGATATGCGATTGAGATGAAGGATCTATGTAGTCCTGGACTTCATTTTACATGAACAAAGAATTGTATAAAGTAAAATAGGGAATGGTGTTGGTATCTTGAAGAAGTTGGATAAATTAATGGTGAATGAAAATTTAAGAAGCAATATACTCAAGCTCGTGTTGTTTTTATGCCTTATGTAATATATGATCACACTCATGTTATTTTAGTGATTCCTAATGGCATAGCAGCTAAAGCAATATCATTTAAATTTGCAAATTATGTAGCTGAAAAACCAGAATTCCTTGCTGAGGTGAAGGAAAAATGGAGTACTGATGTAGTTGGATTTCACTTGTTTCAACTGGTAAAGAAAAAGAAACTACACAAACCACATATGAATAGGCTTAATTGGAAAAATGGTAATATTTTTTATAAAGTAAAGAAGCTAAAAGAGAAAGTTTAAGCCATCCAGATTCAGCTTGATGTTGATCCTCATAGTTGGAAATGAGGAAGCATTTGGATCGTAAACTTGATTTAGTCCAATAAATTTTTCCGTTCTGGTTCGTTTGTTGAACACATTTTTTTGTCAGGTGGGTGTTTTTTTAAGTGTTTGATAAAAAGTCTTGGATCTAGTTATTTCATGGTGGCTCGGCGTCCTTATAGCTAGCTTCTCCCAGCATCTTTGAAATAATGTTTTCTGTTTGATAAAAAAGCTACAAAACATCTATGGTGTCCAGCTGGCTGATCTCCTCTGTAGACTATATGGTCACATGTTTTCCCCTGCTTCAATATTTATCTGAGTTTGTGTCTCTTCTTGGGGACCAGGAGGTAGCTACTCGTATTAGCAAGGAATAAACATCTTTTTAACAACGAACACTTCATGATAAAAGGAGTTAAAACGATTAAATTCCTACAAAAAAGGAGTTAAAACGATTAAATTCCTACAAGACGCTACCCAATGCTCAACAGTTTCGTTTATTAACAGAAACCCATGAAAAATATTGGGTAAATGAAATTTTAATATTATGATTTGAGTCAAAACGCAATTTATTTTCTTGCAGTTATCTATCTGCTTGTTGAATATTCCTGCCATGGTACAGATTCTACTCTCATCCTACAGCAAGCAAACCATCACATTAGTATTTTCTGAAGTTGTGATTTTATATAAACAGATACCAGAAGCTTTTATCCAAAGACTGCAGCACAAATATGTAAATGGCACCAAACAAGAAAGTCCCCGTTTAAACAAACAAACTAATGTAAACTATGAGTGACTCGCACAATCTCACATCACTGATATATGATCTTGTGTTTTGGTAGACGCAACTGACCATGTCTAGTGACCTCCCTCGTTTTATTGTGTCCACCAAAGTCCAATCTTTTCAAGAAAATAAGAGGGGCAGCGAACAGGATGCCTCGACGAGCTTACCAGTCCCAAAAAACCAGACGACGTGATGATTAATTTATGAACTACAAAATGAATATCCCTTATACATCACAACTGTGTTGATTTGGTTGAGACCCTTTCCTTTTGGTCTTGACCATTTGTTCTCACAGAGAGTGTTTGGGTTAACCATTGTTATGGCAAAGTAGTAAACTTGTTATGAGACAATATGTGCAGAATGTATGTGCAGTGAGTTTTTTGATAAAGAGAAATATGGAGGGAAAAGTATACACGAAATTAAACTGTTATATTGATTGTAAATAACTGTCAATACAATGCCTATAAATAGTTAGTGAACAGGTATGACATGAATGGGTGTGATTGTTCAGTTTGACCCATAAGACACAACCCTTCATAGTTAACTGTCATAAACTGTATTCTAACCATAATAACTGCTAAAACGACCAACTAGACAAATAAAACTAACTAATGTACATGTCATCAATCCTAAACTAGAGTTCTGTGCAACCTTATTGGTTAATTACATGGCTGCTATCTAAGATACATAGAATAAATAAAATGTCTGAGATATAAACTAGAATTAAGAGTAAAGTTTGATCTTAAGATTCCAACAAACTGGCCATGTCTTGTGACCTCCCTCATGATTTTCAGTTTTTTTATATGATATAACATTTAATTCCCCAAGACATCAGAGTCTCTAATCTAATTTGACCACAGTAATCTCACCTTGTGACAACAATAACTATTTTAGTTAAATGAAATCTGTTGAAACTTATTTAAAAGACTAAATGATGACCATAAACTATTATCGAAGTGCTTTTCATCACACAGCTGCTTCCAAGGACGTACACCAGATAGTCAAAGCCACTACATCCTTTACCTGCTAGGTAAATAAAAGGAACTTGCGATTGGTCAATTTGTCCCCAAGACAGAAGTTTGAACTAAAAAGACCACTACTTAAACAACTACTGCACAATTAGAAAAAAGATGGCGTGCATTTTCTGTAACTAGATTGCACATTGAATACCTGTAATCATCACACTTGACGCCTCTGGAAATGTATTGGACCAATTCAGGAGCTTGATTCGCGAAAATATCCAAAATTATGAAATGACATTTTTGTAAGTATAAGTTCATCTTCGACTTTTGAGCAACATCACTAAAATCTTCCCATCGGACTAAGAGACCATATTAGCTTATCGTGACGATTGGTTACTTGAATCTTCAACAACTCTTCCTGAATCTCAGTTCACTAGTCTTGATCTATCTCCATCATCTCAGTCTTCTCACCCCTTTTTAGTTACAAATATGAGCGAGCTCCTGTAGTACCACCAAATAGAGACATATTGATGAACTAAATGGATGTACATATATAACTTTAAAACAGCCATATTGGTATAATATTGCTCGGGCAAAATATCTATTAATGTACTATACTTGCCACAAATGTGACTTTCGTGTACTGAACAAAAAACTTTCCTTATATGGGTACTAAACTTTCATTTTTTGGTCTTTTTGATGTACTTTTTGACGTTTTTGCCCCTTAAAATTTTAAAAATCCAGGGGCAAAAATGTTAAAAAGTACATCAAAAAGACCAAAAAATGAAAGTTTAGTACCCATATAAGGAAAGTTTTTTGTTCAGTACACGAAAATCACATTTGTGGCAAGTATGATGCATTATTAAAGATTTTTGCCCTAATATGCTCACACAACTATTAGGATCAACTCACACAACTATTAGGAGTAATAACGGTAATAGAAACTTTATGAGTGACATGATTTCAGTAACTTGAAAAAAAGACAATATAGCCTTTTCAGTCTATTCTTGCTAACAAAAACAGTCACTAAGACACCAATAATAAAATTAGGGAAATTTGCATTTGTGACATCCAAGATGACACTTATTTCTAACTTGACTCACTTTTGTGGTATATTGCTAAAAGCCTAAAAGTAAGATTTTTTTCAAAATTTTGAGATTGCCCCAATATACTAAACACGTCTATTTTGTCTGTTTAATGTCTAACGCCTAACTGCAGCTGTAAGTTACCAAAACTAACCTTTTTCAGCTCGAATATCATTTCGAAGCAAAAACGATGGTTGCGATATACTGCGATCACGTTGCAAACACACTGTGAATTCAAAGCATATGACGTACGCATATGACAGATTAGTTGGTGTTGATTAACTGGATGAATATGTTTTCTTGCTGCATACGAATGAGCTGCGAATGTGTTAAAATACAGCTTTCTAACTGAAAGCAGCTAAAATCTACTAATATGTTGGTCGAATTACTAATAGCACAGATACAACAAATATGGATCGAATTACTAGAGCACAAAAACAACATAAGTACAAAGATTATTGTATACGTCTTATTAAATGCAGTTACTGTGAAGTATTTGGTCATAGAACTGAAAGTTGCAAAGAGATTAGTGAAGAAAATGGCATGGGGATAATAATAATGATGCTGAAGTAAACTCTGGAAGACAAGATGCTAGTGTTACAGAAGGAAGTCATAGAAAGGAAGGTTTTACTGAGGTAAATAACAAGCATAACAATTGGAAGCAGGAGTTCAAGAGGTCTATGTATAAGGCTAATCCTCATCAGAGTAGAAAATATGGATTTTCGGTAGAAGACGGGTGGGGAATCAAAATAAGTTTGTGTATCAACCAAAGTGGAATAATGTTAGAAATTAAGTACCATGACAATCATATAATTAAACTAAAATCAAGTAGTCACATATGCGGAAGCGTAGGATCATATAACATATAAAAGATTAACTAAAACATAAACAAAGAACATACTTTTGATTCTAGCAAGAACAAGAATCAAACTTCAATAACCTTGAACAATTGGATGAACCCTAATTAGGGTTTATAAGGATCAATGAATAACCCCTTACCGTTTTATTATTCGATCCAAGATAATTACTATAGTGAGTAATTACCACGTTCTTGTACACATGAATTAATAACAAATTAATGTGATTGCAAGATCAAACAAACACAAAGATTTTTGT